>BEXV01001568.1:87387-104058 GCA_003118195.1 Hemicentrotus pulcherrimus
TAGTTCACATCGTTGAGAAAACAGCTCAAAATAGAAAAACATGTATTACGGTTTGCACGATTCATACCGTACCTGACCTACAGCTGAATGAATGATATACCTTATAAGATCATCAGCACAGTGCATTGGTCTAATATACTGCAATTCAGACATAATCGAATTCATGCACTTTATATAGTTATTTCTTCGAGGGATGCGTGGGCAAATTTGCTACACAATCCTTTGAAATCATGTATGTATGTTCAGCCTGTTAAATTTATATATCTATATCCTGCCATCCATCTGTCTCCACAGTAACTTGATATATTTATTCGAACTCCTCGTTACTTTAGACTTGTACAGTTTATACCCTGCCCCCCACCCCCCCGTTTCCAGTTCTCTCTCTCTCAACTTCTCTCTATTTCTCTACCCTTTCTCTCTCTCTCTCTCTCTCCGAGTCTCTCTCTCACTTTCTTTAAATTTGCTTCATTCTCTTTGCACTATATCTACCTCTCTTTCACTCCTTCTCCCTCTATATCCCTTCTTATTATAATTTATTTTTTGATACGACAAAATTGCGAGTGAGTGCCTTCAAACAATCGAGGCAATAATTCATGACTGGTGTATGTGATTCTTATCTACAGATCCTACCCAGTCGGCTGCAAAATAGTGTATACTATTTTGCACAACAGATGTTTAAATGGGTCACTCGAGATATACTCAGTAGGAATTTCCTGGACGTGTTATGTTTTAATTTTGCAGCCAAACGTCAGTTATGAACATGACGTCGATAATGTCTTCCAACTGTTATCCAACTGTTATGTCTTGCAGGGTACATTTTGTTGCTTTGATTTTAAGTGACATGTCAGTTCGTGAATGCAGAACATACCAAGAGTGGTTCTAGAAGCATTATTGGAGGGGGCAGACTTGCTTCATTTCTACAGATGTCTTTGCTTGAAGTCATTAACCGGGCATGGTTGCTCAATGGTTAGAGCGCCCGCCTCATGAACTGGAGGTCGTGGGTTCGAACCCCGGCCGAGTCATACCAAAACATTATAAGAATGGGACCTTCTGCCTTCTAGCTAGGCGTTTAGCATATTAGATTGGAGAAGGGTAGTAATAACATATTATGTTATGCAGGGCCCGCTGGAAGAACAGTTTCGAAACTGAAGTGGCTACCCTGGGTAAATAAAACGTTGTTATTATTATTATTATTATTATGGTCATTGTTACTTTTTTTTAAGGGGGATGTAGGGCACCCACAAGTACCCCTCTAGAACATGCCACTGAAAAACGCGCAATGAGTGGATTTGTTAAATCATTTATCGTAAAAATATGACGGTAATACGAGAGTGTCTCTAAATTTATTTGAAATATTGAAAATGCAGCACACAAAAACTTTAACAAAAACAAAGAAATCGTCAGTGCTAACGCTTGCAGGGCGCCGCCGAGTCGTGCATGCGCACTGCTCACCCTAAAATCGGAATGAGCAAACCTCGACGCCGATGGTTTTTAATGGGTGTTCCCAGTAGTGAAAATGATAGACCCCAAAATTTGACGAAGTTTTACAACGGTGTTTGGGACATGTAAATGGGCTTATCACCATTTTGTTTTTACTTGACTTGTTTCGATGCCCTAATGAGTTAATTCTGCTTGTCAGATGGTACTTGACATTGTGTATTTCATTTAAAAAGATGTCAATCATTTTATTTGCATTACTTTTTAAAAGTACTCAGTGTTTCCTGATCTTCAGGCTCAAAAGTCCAATTGACCAATTTGACGAAACAGAAACTAATGATTCAATGGACTTACTTTTGCATTTTTAAGAGCAACCTTAAAGTTGGCTCACGAGAAACCCCCTGACAATATCTGTATTCCTCAATACTTTTAAAAGTTGGTAGTGATGATCATTCACAAGAAAACATAAATTAAAAATAACACTCGAAAGAGCAATCCAATATATGCTACGCAAAAGGCTAAACATGTCATTAAAACGGCAGCGTGGGGAGTTTATTAACACAATATATCACAACTATGATGGCTATTAAAGCTGATGCTGGATTCGATCAGGATGTTTGCGCACGAATAGGGCATCATTAAGGCCGCCAAAATAACAAATCAATAACTTGATCATGACAGGCTGAGGCACTGACATTTCAAATAGTTGTAGGGAAATTGCTTTTACCACCATTGCTCCGCGATAATATCCTACATGCACGATCAACGACAAAGAATCATCAGACCGACACCAGACCGACACCAGACCGACACCAGACCGACACCAGACCGACTCCGGATCGACGCCGGACCGACACCAGCCCGACACCAGACCGACACCAAACCGACACCAGACCGATACCAGACCGACACCAGACCTACACCAGACCGACACCAGACTGACACCAAGCCGACACCAGACTGACACCAGACTGACACCAGACCAACACCAGACCGAACAGAGATTACATTAACCCGAATGGCGAGGTGTCGGTTGGTTTGAGTCAGTGTCAATTCGGTTTGATGGTGTGACTCAGGTATAGAAGAATTCCTGATTTCAACCTAACACTAAACTTGAAAAGAAAAAATCTAAACCCGGCTAAACCTAATTCTAAACCTAAATTCAAATTAAACTGCAGCCCAAGCATAACTCTATACTTTTTACAAAATACAAAAGACCGGAATGATTGTCGCAGGAGCATTCGAAAGACCATAGCGGATACAGAGAAGCCATCATAGTATAGAGCGACGGTTATTTATTTGATACATTGCGATTTGAGCAAATGATTTTACTTATCCTATCCACGATTCGTCGGCTGCCCGCTAGAAAGCCTTAACTCTCATTTACACTATAAAGCTGTTACGTCCTTCTCGCGGGCTTGTGACGGTTTCATCTAATTGATTGCATCTTAACCCAGTTCGTCATGATCTTTTTAAGATTCAAGATTCAGAAGATATTTAATTCCTTCTTATAATCCAATGAATACGTAAACAAAATGAAATTTACAGGTTTTTCATGACTATTTCAAGATTCACGATACACATGCACACAGGCACGGACACAGGCACGCACACACAATGATACTAATAATGAATACAATAATAACAATAATAATGATAATATCAACAACAATAATCATGATAACTGCAACAAAAATAGTGAACTATATAAATCATTTTGTTTACCGAGAAAAGCCTTATCAGCATCGATGCTGCTCTTTCTGAGGGCCCTGCACGTATTATTACCCATCAATTGCTATAGGCACGCATTTACACCTGGGTGGAGAGTGGCAGATGTGGATTAATGTCTTGTCAAATGACGTTGGGGCCACGCTGGGATTCGAACCTTCAACTCTTACTATTCCACGACACTTCCATATTGAAAATGAATATGACTGGACGGCATTGTTTATTTTGTATTTTTCGTCATCCAGATTATACAGAAGTAATAACACGTTCCAATAGCAACGCAACCACTTGAAGCATTTTAAGTGGATTACGGTTTCTATTATTCATGTAAAATAGATATGCAGGAGTGATAAGCAGGTTATCAAAGGCATTGCGTGGAATAATGAGATAATAAGTGCGATGACCAATCGTACGAAGAGAACGAGAGGGAGAGAAAGAGAGGGAGAGTGAGAGAGAGAAAGAGAGAAAGAGAGAGAGAGAGAGAGATTTTATTTGTGCCCACGCAATAGACAAAATCCTAGCCTTCAGCCCATAAAGTAATTTATTCATTTCACCTTTACCTGTAAGTGGGGAGCTCAGAATGAAGTTGTTACTTTGTTATTCAATCGCTCTTGAGTCGTCTCCGTGTAAAGACGGATAAATTTGTGCCTTTCCGCATCACTTGGCGATCCCTTGTTTCCCGCGCTTTCTCTCTCCTGAGCACAGCTCTCCAAACGGTGCGTTTCTACACGATTGGTGCATCTATTCATCTCCTTATCTCATCATTCAGCTCCACACCAACACATCGCATCACATCTTTTTTTTTTCTGGACTCTGAGAGAGATACGAAGAAAGTGCAATTTATCTGTTTCGGATCTTGAAAATAGGAATCCGGATTATATTTCTGATTATAGCTCTGACTGTGCCAGAATAATCGTCGGAATCCTGCACGCACATCTTGGAAGAAACCTTACTGTCTCTGGAGTCGAAAGGTAAATTCTTTATCTGGATTTGTTATTAAAGTACTTGTATACTTTGCGTACAATGATGAATGTCAAATGTATTCTTGCTCATGCCGCATTTTCCTTAAGCATTTTTAATTCGTGCTTATTTCTTCTGTAATATTGTAATTATAACGGAATCACATCCTTTTGATCTGTTTGTGACGTTTTGCAATACTGATAGATGCTTATATGAAAATACTTTTTATCGGCCGACTAAGCAAGAATCGAAGAAAACCGAACGACAATATCATACAACCTGTATTCAACTATACATGTGGTACGATAAACACGTATCAAATCTAAGAGTCGAGGATCATATTACATCATCCCATTCTCCATGTTTTCCTTCTGCTTCATTTTTTCTTCATATCCACGTGCGGTTTTCTATTTCGTTCGATTTTCTGTCCTTCTGACACATTTCTTGTTCCCATTTTTATATCTTTTTAAACATGGTTATCCGTTCGTCCACGCTATAAAAAAAGTAAACAGATTTCAGTAAACGAATACGTAATGTCGCCATGCAATTTGAATTGCTGATAACTGTACACCATTTTTGAATTATCGATTGATTTGCAAAGAGTGTCGTCTGTGAGAAGAAGCATTTCAAACGATGTTTACGAATTGAGTATTTTCTGTCACACTTTTGTATACTTACGTCAAACGGCTGCCATAGGTAAGCTCTGTTTCTATGATATATTCCCAGTTGTTAAGTGCAATTATGGGTTAAAAGGCAAAATGCATGTATATCAAGAACAATTGCTGTGCTCTAAACCTACTCTCTTTGGTAGCATATGCAGTTGGAGGTATATATATATATATATACATATATATATATATATATATATATGTGTGTGTGTGTGTGTGTGTGTGCGTGATTGTATTATGTACTGATATTTCTGTTTTGGTTTGTTTTGTATTTTGTTGCTGTTTTTGTTCAAAGCCTATGTGGATATTCAGTTTCCTGACATATAATGTACTTGAGTAAATTCTTAGAATTCACTTTTACACCGAAGTGAATGTGTTCTTAATGTCGAATCCAAGGCAATATAGTATTTCAAAATGATGATGTTAATGTTTAAAAATAATAATAACAAAAATTAAAAGTAAATGTTATCAGTAGTAGTACAATCATTAACATCATTGTTACCATTATTTTAATTATTATCAATATCACTTTTCATTATTGTTATTACGATTTTATTTGTTTCCCCCCTAATATACATGAAGAGTAGGGTAAACACTTCCATTCGATACTCTCTGTATTGGTCCGCCTCTCACTTGAAATTGCGTGTTTTTCCCCTTCTGATTTACATCAATGCACAATCAATCGTTGGTAAATCAACTGCAATATGGATACAATTGGAATTATAAGGATTCCAGTTAACCTGTGGTTTCAACCGAATATGTAAGTTTTTGCTTTACATGCACCGAGATTAAAAATTATGTTTTGTGACCCACAATATTTTCTATTCGTTACCCTCTTTCTCCACTGCTAAGATAGCACAACAAGCAAACACATATTTTATATATCTAGATATCCGTGGATTAAAACTGGACAAAGTACAACAAATTCATACCTGTTAGCTAAGACAACCCCGAAAGGTCCACACAATTCAACACCGGTAGGTTACTTTATCCATTAAAGGCATCGTTTAACAATGTTTCCAGTTTACAATCTGGAATGGATGGCCCTACGTGTTATCAGTGTCTGTGATATGGTGTAATATTCAAGCTCTTACAAAAATTGCTCTTCAAAATGATCATGATGTGCCTTAAAAAAAGTAAAAATCTTTGAGAAACCGGTTTTACCATCCCAAAAGACTGTAGTGTTATAGAAACCATTGGGAAAACGGCTTTTGAAATTTCGATTTCCAATCATAAATATCTTGATAATCAGATAGGCGATCGGCTTGTAAAAGTCATGGAATTCCTGACTGACCAAAGGTTTATAATAATGATCGCATTATGAGCTAAATCCAGAATTTTGTTTAGAATCTGAGGCAAGGATACCCTATTCCTTTAAGCGAGCCTGCACGACACATGCAGTTGACATTTCAAGATTCCGTCAATTTAAGAAACCCTGATTGATGTCCCGTCGTGCTACGTTCACTCTTTTGTTGAATTTCCTTGTTTCACATCGAGTTTCTTGCCATGCATCTATTACTTGTTTACTCGTTTCGTCATCTCCGCAACACGAAACACGGTTTGTTATCCGTCTGGCCGCTCGAAGAAAATAAGAGAGAAGAAAATAGAATGGCCTCGTCAACGGGTTTTTCGCGACAAAAACCTCCACATGGACGGGTTTCTATGGAAACTAAAGGGCAAATTTGTGAAAGTCAGAGAGAGCGTGAGGAAGGGGTTTCCTATGTTGTCTAGCATAATCATTACACGGTTAAAGTCATGACTATAAACTTGCAATCGTTTATAAAAGAAAGCATGCTTTATTTTGTTACCAGTACTTGCGAAATGTATGAAAGAAACACTAATTTATGATTAAAAACAGACTAAACATAAATAGTGTTTAGCAAACGATGGATTTTGTAACTGGTGATAATGGTTTATTGTGAAACATAGGAGTGGTTTACCTGATTACAGAGAGTTTCAATTTCATATTTTTTACAAGTAAATTTAATATACTGGAAATAGTCTGTCATTATTAGAATCTATGGAATATTGACAAACATGTTTCTCTAGGTACGGAACATTATATACGACGATCCGTTTCCTTCAGAGTAACTACTTCAATCGAAATTCACTATCACATTAAAGGTGAAATTTCGTATTGCTATGAATGGAACTTGCTATGTAAACAGGATAATGTTGTACAGTGCTATCAATACGTGTGCCCTTTAATAAAAAAAAGCCACTTAAAGCAGTCCAAAGCACATGTTTATATTATTCAAAAACAAAAGATGCACCTGCAGTCGGAGAAGAAAGTGATTAAAGGTAGTGGCTGTATTGTTTATTGATTATAGATATATACACTGTTGGTCATAATGGTGTAATAATTATTTTTACCCCAGTTTAGGGAAGGATTTTAAAAAATGATTTATTTCTAATGTGTCTAGATAATGGCATACATTCTCACATTTTATTGAATATTAATTTGTTGGTGTTTGTTTTGCGTGACTTCGTTAAGTTATAATTGACAGTAATGAGGATCAATGCCTCACAAAATGGCACTAATATATAGCTGATCGACACGATTTTTAACCTGGGGCCTCACAGTAACGAGGCCATTAATTGCTTAGCCCCTGAATCATGACTGTACGCAGTGGTTGCTAGGGTACGCGGCCGCCCCACAAAACCCCAAAACGAAGAAAATGCAATAAATTGTCAAAAATTAATTGCATTTTCCCCCGGCCCCCAACAGGAAAAATTCCTAGCTGATTAGCATAGTAGCGCACATATGATTAAGCAGTCACGCAAAACAAACACTGGCAAATTAATATTCAATAACATCTGAGAATGTATGCAATTATCTAGATCTATTAGAAATAAATCATTTTTTAAAATCCTTCCCTAAACTGGGGTAAAAAATAATTATTCTACCAAAATGTCCAACAGTGTAGATATATAGATGTATAGATACATATATATTCCTATCACGATTGTTACCGTGGGGTATATGGCAATTACTAACACAAAGGCTTTTGTCATCATACCAGGTGCCCATTTCTCTCCTGGTATGGAGCGGCAAATGTAAATTAATGCCATGTCAGGGAATTAGTGCCGTGTCGGGGATCGAACCCACGACCTTTGCATTTACAGTCATGTGTACAAATCACTCGACTACGTCACTGATAAGTTTGATTTCGCAACGCCGGCAAAAATCACAGACTAAGAATGCCATTCAAAGTGGATCGTGCTTTTTGAAACAGGTGTGAACTAAATCAGCGAAAGCAACTCCATTCATATCAATAACGTTATTCCCAACGACATATCAACAATGACGCAGTCTTCACCATCATAATGGAGTTTCCAATAGGGTGCGCTTTCCTATGCAACGCCCCCACCAGTACCGGAAAGGAAGAACTCTTGATGCACCAGTTTGCTGTTTTGTTCCACTGTTATTTTGTCTGCTTCGAAATCGATAGTCTACCGATATTACTGGGAATGGAGAAAGGGAGAGAAAGAAGTGGAAAAAAGAAAATCGGAGAGAGAAGCAGGATCAGAGTATTTTTTATTTGACGGCACTGTAGTTATCTACAATTGAACTCTTATTGCTTTAATAGTAAGGATACAAAGTATCACTTTGATTTATATTTGTGAGTCTAGGGCTAATGCAAAACAGAGGCGGATTTCAAGAATTTCCAGGAAATTGGAAGTGCGAAAATGTTTGGAAGGAGCGCCTATAGCAGATGGTTAAATTTCAGATAAATTTCAGATAAATGTTTGAAAAGGGTATCTACATGTTGGATTATTAAAATATATATTGTTTATATATATATATATTCATCATCTGCCACATGACTCCCTGATTAAACAAATAATTACCATCATAGATAACAGAAATATTATAACAATAATTATAATAATGGATTTTTCTAAATTATGTTTGTCAGAATTGACACTCCTGGCACTTCACGATCATTACTCCAGCTTTTGCATGGCTGCCGTAAATGGTGCTCTAGCATTTCAAGGAATTAATTCCTGCCAGGTACCCATTTACATCACTAGGATTGAGTATGGCAAATGTAGATCAATGCCTTGCCAAAGGACATTGGAGCGGCGGCGGGACTTGAACCACGGACCTTGTGATAGACTGTCCGGTGACTTCTCCACTAAAACATGAAACCTCCCCACATCTAGTGTATGTGTCATAAACTAGAGCTTATTTGGCATCCCTTATATGGGCAAGAAATGAAGGCAGAAAATAAAGAAAAGGTAAAAACGGTATTTTCATTTTAAGTACCCAATAATAGTTCTATATACCAATATTTTAATTTATACAGTTAGGATCAAGTCGATTAACTTAAAATTTAGGTCGTAGTTAGATTACTTAATTCCTGACTTTCAAACCGGCTTTCATCAATTGTTGCTTCGGTCCTACGGAATACCTTGTCGTTGTTATATTAGTGGATCATACCTTAATCAGAGCTTCGAGGTGTTGCCACGTTAAAGTTTAAGCCTATGTCCCGTGTGAACTAAGTTACAACGTTGTCTCCCTGATTAATCATATCATCTATTTTACATCCATATCCCACGCTGGTGCTAAATTCGGACGATGAGAGCAAGCGAAAGATGAAAAGTCAAAGTGTTACATGTCTTGGGAAATCTTCAAATTGCATTCCATAGTCAGGCAACTGTCTCATGAGATATGAGAGTGGAGGGATATGTCACATGATACAGGGATAAGTAGGAGGGTGAGAGGGTGTGTGTGTGTGTGTGTGTATGTGAGAGAGAGGAAGGAGGATTACAAAAACAAAAAAAATGAGACGTTGTGCGTGTATGTGTGTGTGTGAGAGAGAGAGAGAGAGAGAGAGAGAGGAAGGAGGATGACACGGTGTGCGTGTGTGTGTGTGTGTGAGAGAGAGAGGGGAAGGAGGATGAGACGTTGTGCTTGTGTGTGTGTGTGTGTGTGAGAGAGAGAGAGGAAGGAGGATGAAACGGTGTGCGTGTGTGTGTGAGAGAGAGGAAGGAGGATGAGACGTTGTGCGTGTGTGTGTGTGTGTGTGAGAGAGAGAGAGAGGAAGGAGGATGAGACGGTGTGTGTGTGTGTGTGTGTGAGAGAGAGAGAGAGAGGAAGGAGGATGAAACGGTGTGTGTGTGTGTGTGTGTGAGAGAGAGAGAGGGGAAGGAGGATGAAACTGTGTGCGTGTGTGTGCGTGTGTGCGTGTGTTTGAATGTGTGTTTGTGCCTATGAAAATGACACATGGTGTAGGGATTAAAAAGGAGTTTGAGATGGATAGAAAAAGAAAGGGATAGAGATAAAGGGGCGCGCGTGAGAGAGAGAGCAGAAAGAGGGTGCGTATGTTTGTGTGTGTGTTCGCGTGTGTGTGAATGTGTGCTGAAGGCAATGTCACATGGAATAGGGGTTAATGAGGAGTTTGAGATAGAAAGAGAGAGAGAAGGAAAGAGAGAGGGTGATAGAGAGAAAGAGAGAGAGAGAAGAGTAAGTGTGTGTGTGTGTGCGTGCGTGCGTGCGTGTGCGTATGTGCTGAAGGCAATGTCACATGGAATAGGGGTTGAAAATGAGTGGGCGAGAGGCAGAAAGAAATCAGCTGAGAAAAAAAAGAAATAGTGCGTGTGTGTGAGATTTTTTTATGTTTGTGTGTGCGTGCACTGCGTGTGTTGTGTTATGTGTGTGGCATTTGGCAAGAGAGAAGAAGAGGAGTCAATAAAAAAAAATAAAAAAAGTGAGATCGCGAAAAAGGGAGACAAATATATAAATGGAAAAAAAAGAAGATGTTTTGGGACTTGCGTGGGTATGTGTGCGCGGGTATGGGTGCGTGAGTATGGGTGGGATCCGGAATGATGTTATTATTTTAGTGATTTCATTCAATTATTCTCCTTGCTCACTGTTTTGTGAATAATCTATTTGTGGTATGAAAACGAATAAAGTTTTGTATTTGTATGAATTAGTGACATTGATTATTATGTAATGATTTATTTTGATTGACATCTCTAGTAAAAAGTATGTGCGTGTATGTGTGTGGAAGAGAGAGGGAGAGAGAGAGAGTCAGCGAGAAAGCAGGAGAGGTGAGTAGGAGAGGAATAAAGTAAGTGTCTGCGAAGAGAGGAGGCTAGGATCGTGAGCAAAAATAGATGACGCACATACGACACAATTCGTGGGAAAATAACCGATGAGAAAACACATACAAAGACCATGAGTATATATATATATATATATATATATATATATACCCACGTGAAATTGCTAGATAATATGATTAAATGGCTAGATTGTTTAGCACGTTTTTTAAGCATGATTTTAAAAAGCTGGGGGAAATGTGATTTGTAGGCAATATCAAATTATTTTGATAGAGAATCTTCCCATCGACTTGAAAGCGCCATGATTTTTTGAAGCATAATGAAGTAAATAAAGGTCAGTTGACACGTGACTTTTTGAAGAGATCAGATAATCTCAACGTATGGAACTGAATCAGGCGACATTGTACAGGCATAGCAAGATAAGGAGAGAAACAGTGACAAAGACTGACAGAGACAAAAACAGACAGAGATGGAGAAAACAGAAGAGAATGAGGGGGTGGGGTGAGAGACATGTCGAGATAAAACTAGAAACATATATAACTGCGGAAATAAATAGCATTGATTTTGAAATGGTGAGATTAGCTACATGCTTCTCGAAAAGTCTATAAATAACATAGATAAGGTGAAAACTGGTACTAAATAAAGGAGCATAAATTTAAACTAGAGTTAATATATCGCATTACGTGGGAAAATTGTGAGGAGAAATGTCGTGTGAAAGTGTCAAATATTTAGGTTTTTCTAGCACGTTTACTTAAGTTTCGTGCTGCGCGTTTATCACGTGAGTTAAATGAATCACGATATCATATAAATTTGAAATGAGATCGAATGCCGCCATCATGTTCATGCGCGAGTTCTGTCTAACCGAATACAGAGTTATGTTTTAATCATAATGAAGTAAATAATCGCCAACGCACACGTGAATTCTATACGAGATGACAAGGCAAAAGAAGAAATTGCATGGCATGGATGGTACACTGATATATCAAGTAAAGACAACATGAAACGTGACTCCGTTATCTCATTTTTCATTGGTTCACATGAGCAAACACAAGAAGAGGATATTTTTACAACTGACCATTAGAAATCTTATCACTATCTGGACATCTGCCTGCCCACACACGCTCGCGGGGCGTATACAAAATGTGAAGGTTCAGATGCCTTAAAAAAGGGTCTAGGATTCTATTAAAATGGCAATAAGCCAACAAACCCTGCAGATCTACACCAGGAAGTCAACACGATGAAGAACTCTTCTTTGTGACATCCTAAAAAACTTAATGACTGAATATTATTATTCATATATATGTAACAATAATGATGATAAAAAGGAGAATAATATTTGATTATAACAATAAACCAACAGTAATAATGATAACTTTTCCACTAATAATAATGATAATAATTATTAATATGATAAAAATAATAGTGATTCGGTCTTACATGTATTTATTCAGGGTAGCTTCGTCAGGCCCTGCAGTTATATATATATATATATATATATATATATATATATTATCATGGGTAAAATTAACACCTTATGCACGTGCGTCACATACTTCACTCATCAAGCCGTTTTACTGTTTACTGAGATTATTAATATCTATCTGTAGAAGTCACATTGAAACAAACTACGGACAGGGGGAGTGTTTCACAAAGACTAAGATCGACTTTAGGTTGAATTTTACTATAGCAGGCCGTCAATGCCGCTGTTTGCTCTCACCATTTACTGGCATTGGTTTCCCAAGGGACGTAAAAATCGGGATCACGAATTCACATTTTTTGATAATTCATTATTGAAGGGAAAACATAATATCTAGAGATCATGAAGGTAAGAGCAAACAGTGACATGAACGGCCTGCCATAGTTAAAGTCGATCTTCGTCTTTGTGAAACACTCACACGGAACCTCTTATATATGGAGAAAGAAGAAGTAAAGAACTATACGGGAGAGCATGGACCTATTTCTTATTAGGTCCATGGGGAGAGCTGGGGAGAGATGTCGAAGTTGATGGTCAAAATCTTTAAAAAAGAGAAAAGGCGAAATGAACGGAGAGGGAGAAAGAGAGAGAGAGAGAAGTGGTAGAAATAAAGAATACAAGTAGGCCTACAGGAAGTTGGGAAGGAGGAGGGTTTAGAAAGCGGCATGGAAAGGGAGAGAGGAGTAAAAATGTTCAACTAGACAATTACAAAGTCATGTGAATACTGGTACTTTTTATATTTTAATGTGATAGCAAAGCGATTGTGTCACCTGACCTTCAATCAGTGGAACTTACATACTTATATCAGGGACATGCTTATATCATAGAAAGTAAACTTAATGGCCCGAAACCACAAAGGAGGTTTGTCGACTAACCTAGGTTTATGTGCGTCATATGATGTGCGTTTCGATGTCATAAGACGCATATAAACCTAGGTTTGTCTAAACCTCCTTTGTAAATTCGGGCCCATAAGGCTATGTTATTGTATTACTTCCTATCTGGACTTGTTCATGTTACTGGAACTAATCAAAACAGAAAGATGAAATTGAGTAATCGTCAAGCGATTACACAACACCTGTCTAAAAGCAATAAAAGTTGATAATGTAAACATAAGAATTAATGGATACTTTGAGGTTTATCTGAATGATAAAAAATGAAAAAGGAAATGACTAGCCGCTGAAAACAACATGGACATAAACACAGAAATAGGTATATAGGACTACTTACACACGGCACATGTGGCATGAACGTTTGGTCTTAACTTTTGAAGGGATTGTTGAGTTCTGTTTTCAGACCGCAAATGCCTTCAAAGTTCATGGTTATTGCTCTCATTCTTATCTATGACATTTAAAGTGCCCTTTTACAACCTAAAATTGCTATGAAGGTAAATTTAGACCCCAAAATGTGTGAAATTAAGCCAATACGATCATACCAAATCAGCTCCACTTTAAAAAAAAACACGATGACAGTTAATTAATTATTTAATTTAAAATAACAATACATGAGCCGGCTAATTGTGGGTAATATAGGCAACACGAAAATGCCAACAACAAAGCCAACATCGGCATTGGACGTAAAAGGCGTTATTTCGTTTTTTTTTTAACGGTTTTTTCACATTTTTCAGAATATCTAATATTTGTGGTGGTACACAAGTATTAGCAATCGTTATATTTCAACCGTCTCAGAACCGATTTTGATCAAACAAAGATGATTTTGTCATCTAAATATAATGTTCTTTCACATTTGACACTCAGTTTTTCATTATCTCACAAAAAAAATTGTGTAGCGCCCTCTGCAACAGAACTCAACTATCCCTTTTAAGCTAGTTCTTGTCATATTTCATATTTCAAATATGATGGCATTTGAAGAGAAATCCATTTTTATGCGATACTTCTAATATGATAACTGTAATTACTCTTCGTAATTGAAATAAAAAGAATGAGTAATCTCAGAAATAATGGTGTCATCTTAACCAGAACTAGACTTCTCTTTTCATATAGGCAACTGGAATTAAACAACGTGTTAGGTGAACACGTGATTAATACAACAATAAACAAACAAAAAATGTATCGTCGCCATAAACGGGACTACAATGGTGCCGTCAGTTTTATAATTAATATATAATTACAGATCCATACAATTAAGCTGTGTCCTCATATTAAGCCAACCCTAAAATCAGTGAGTAAAATCTATTGGTTTTTTAATTGCCTGTTACCAGTCTTTTTTTTTAGAGGGAATACATCTCATAGATACTTGATTGAAGAATAAGATAATACTATATTCATCCATTTAAAAGCGAATAATCAACTGCCCCGACTAAATTCGTCTCGGTGTAGCCGATATCCGCTATTCAACACGTACAATTGTATTTCAATAAAGAATGTATTCAGTTAAACATGCTAATTGCCAAGAAGGAATGTAAATTATCGGAAGCGTTAGATAAATTAGTAGATTTAAAATAAATCGCTATTATTTCATTAACTAAGACATCATTTCAATAAGATGAAAAATAACCAAAGATTTTATTGTAATATGAGCGGAGGAAGCAAATAATAATTAGTACGGAGTACTTTGATTGAAATTAATTGTTCATATCATTTTTAGTAGTCCATCTCTATCGAAACTACTGCATCTTATCAATATATCATTTTCAATTTCTTTAATGACAGGCCTCTTTGGACTGTTTCGTGCCTCGGAAAGCTTGGGCAATAAATCCCAGTGACTCTCGCTCTATTCGTCGGAAGTCTAGCTCATCATTAGTTGAATCTCGACAAGTCTCGCTTATCATTCGTTAAATTCCGGAAGAATAAGTTTCCCGAAAGGCGAACGAGCATCACGAGATCCTTAAAACCAACGCCCACCGTCGTCATCGAAATGGAAGTCTACCTCATAATCGCCTCGATCTCCGCCGCTCTAACTCTCGGCATCGTCCTCGCCGTCCTCGTCTGTGTCTGCTATATACAGTCGCCTGGTAAGCTGAGGAAGGAGATGGAAGATGATAGCGACTTCGAAGCTCAACCAGCAATGTTCCTACCCAAGCCTCCGAACTCCGATGATGAATTCACACCGGGAATGAAACTCCCGTCTTTCAGACGTTTTGACAGTTCTCTAGACGGGTAAGTGGACTTCTATCTTTTCATATTTTTTGATTTTTGATTTTTGATTTGATTTTGTTTTTAATTAAAAAACAACAACTTTTCTCTCTGCTCTGGAGCCATCGCTAAATCCTTGTAAATTAACGGATGGGGGTGTGCCTATCTATATAATTATATTTAACCCACAAGCATTTCCACTCGTGAGGAAGCGGGAGACCTTGAAACCCCCTAACAACAACAACAACAAAAAGAGAAGAAAAACAAATGAGTGTCGATGTGTGTTTGATCACCACCCTCACCGGAAGACTGAAACATCGTATCATCTTTTCTTTAGGTCAGAATCAACGACTTCCTCCTCAACGCCTCCACTTTCTCTTTATCCAGCCAGCTTTACGATCCCCCGAGGTAAGTATTGATTATTTCTGAATAAAATGAATACCAACAAGGATAAAATTAATTTACCTAGATAAATATTCAGATGCATTTTATGATCTACGTCACCATGTTTATGAGATGGATTCAAGAGATGGCCATGCAGGAGATTCCAAGTATTCCCGCCCCCACTAAAAAAAAAAACTATAAAGAAAACGATAAACTTTTTTTTTTATATTCCAGGGTGCATCCTGGCTCCATGCGAATAAAAGCAACGGCTTTCAATGCAAGATGCTGAAATTCTACGAAAAACTTGAATTTCCAAGGCGTGTATTTAGTTGTCTGCTTGCAATCTGAGGTGAATACGTCAATATTACGTCTACCGGCATGTCTCTATCGTTATCATCATTATTAAGCATTTCACTGCTTTTAGCTTTGTTTCTGTGGCAACAGCGTCAAGGCCTTCGATCAACACGTTATTTATATTGACGCCCTTATCTGTTGGAGCACATGTTATTACGAATGAAGCACGTACAAATAATATACTCTGGGAAGAACACTTCTAAGTCGTCTTTTGAATTGTTAGACTTATTCACATTGCATAATTTTTAATGACGACATTTTTAAAATAATTTTATCGGTCATCGGGTGCCTTATACAGTTTATAATATTGGAATTATCACTGTTATAATTGATATCATAATCATTACTATTCTTATATATCTTATTATTATTATAATTATTAATATTATAATCATCATTATTATTATGAGTTTCTACGATCCTGCTGTAAGTTTACAAGACAGTGTATATTGCTAGCTCTTTTACAATGGTAGCCGTTCATTAGTCAGTCGTAGAGCCACGACCC
>BEXV01001569.1:34404-59857 GCA_003118195.1 Hemicentrotus pulcherrimus
GTTATTCAATACACAATTTTCGAGGGATTTAACATTGATTATGAAGCAATCTAAACCGTATACCAGACGGTTATTAATAACAACTGACCCACTGAAACCTGTCATGGTTTATCATAAAATCGCTCGACTTGATAATTAACAAAGCGAAACGGATGACAAACCCCGTATGAATCATGCAATAGAGATAATTTATTTTGTGTTATTCTGGGAAAAATTGGTTATAATTATGCATGCATCGTGATAGAGTGAAAGGTTTTCATTAAGGATGAAGTTGAGCTTTGGGCCCCGTTTCACAAAACTTGTCGTCAGTGAAAAATGACAGTTCATGTTAAAAGCTACTGAAATCCTTGCTTCTGATTGGTTATCAGCAGATTAGTCAATGATTTTTGGCATTTGTCATTGAAAAAAGGATTTGTGAAACGCCCCCTGGGGTTAAATTGTTTAAAGTAGTTGCGATTCTGTTTTTTTTTTATCAACATCTAATCAATCAATCAATCAATCTTTTATTTTTTTCACTTTCATAAGAAAAAATTCACAAAGCAAATAAACATTCATACAACAAAAACAGTGAGAATACAGAGCAAAAGATGACATGGGTAATGTATACAAAAATGTTTCACTTTAAATTTTACTATTTATATAAAAAGAAAAGGAGAACACAAAGTTGGCCCTTGAAGGCTTTGTGAGACAAAGTTCGCACAAAGATATATGGTCGATTGTGATGGTGCATAGAGCCTAACAAATATGACAAAAATAAGAAACTTATTGTGGAAAAGAGGGATTTTGAAGATAAATGGTTGGGTGGATTTTTCAATCGTATTTATAATAACAAATACGGTTTCAGTCTTTTTAAATGTTATACTATTCTCGTATAAGCGTATGACCAATGTAATAGTGTGCCAAATTAATGTTTGGTAGAGTATTTCTAACATATCCGTTAGAGAATGAAGTATTTGTACATGTATATCATATACATAAAATAACACACATTGGTACATTTACAGCAAGTGTATAGGATAACCACGTGCAAGATGTCAGACACACGCTGCGTGGCGCACACACCCATTTTCCGCCACCTTGTATTTAGGTAATGAGTGTGTATATTTGTGTGGATGAGAAGTTAAGTGTGTATGTAAATGAAATGCTCGGCATGCATTAGACACATTCAATGCGCTTGCAATAAGATGTCTGAATCTTGGAATCATTGCTGGGAGTTTCTGTCATTTCTAAACCAGCGTTGCGAAATCTTGCGGCGTAATGATGATTTTCTCCCATTAGTTCATCATTCGCATTATTGGACTGCTGGCTTTGTATTGACGATAAAACGGAATTACAGTTCTTTCTTTTGTAAACTTGGTGTCCTGATAAAATAGTATTTCTACTCTTTTTCCCTCTTCTTCCCTCATTTTCCCTCTCTCTTTCCATCCCCTCTCTTCTCGTTTTTTCATCACTCTCTTTCTCTCTCTCTTGTCTATCTGTCCCCTTCTCATCTGACTACCCATCTCACTAGCTCACTATTGTTTCTCCTTTAAAGTCCCACTGCACTACTCTATATAGCAAATTAACCGGTAACCGTTGGGTTCCCATGGTCCCTTTTTTTCTTATGTTAATTGAGAGCTGATTTGATGAGATAACCACCTGCCAGTGACCAGGCAGGGAGGTCTAATCCCTCCTGGCCAAACTAGTACAGATAGGCTTTAACCCTTACATGTGAATTTCGCTTCACCCCCTCTCTCGTTCTCCCTCCTCCATCGTTTCTCCCTTTAATTTCCCTCATATCCTACACAGCTCAGCGATTAGACTATCGTCAAACATCGGCCATGTCATATACCGTCTTGCGATTTATGAGAATTCCCTACAGCATTGTCTAATCTAATATGATTTACAGGACTAATAGCAAGATATTTATTTGAGCGCCCAGGTCCGGTTGAAGCAAGGATTAATTTCGACCCTGCTTTTACTCCCTTCATTTACTCTTGGAAGCTCTATTGGCTTTTATCTCGATAATGATAGGATTCCGGGGATATGTTTTCCTGCCTCATATCCGGTTTCTTTGTTATGTATCTGTCCTGTCATTAATGTTCATATTCATAACCAAGATCGTATTCTTATTAACGGGCATAATTTAGTTTTTCTCTATAACAAGACCCCACCCCTCCCCACCCTCTCGTTCTTCCCCTCCTCCCATCGTATCCTTGCTCTGCTACTGATAAGATCTTGCTCTTCGGTAATATATCTATGCTGACATGAATGTCAAAGTAACCGAGATCGTATCCTTTTTGACTAACATAATGGAGTTTTTTCTCTGCTGTATACAAGGCCGCTCTATCCCCACCATCCACCCCACCCTATCTCCCCCCTCCCCTCCTGCCAAGGTATTCTTGCGCTGCTACTGATAATAATATTTGGCTCTTTCGGCAATGTATCTATGCTCTCACGAATGTCCATGTAAAACTAAGATTATAATCTTTTTAACGAACATAATGTATTTTCCTCGTTAGAAGCCACCCCCTCCAAAAAATCTTTGCCACTGATAATAATATCCGTTTCCTCAGTAATGAAAAAAAAAGTATATTTGTCAATGATGTTCATGCATTTATCGACAGTGTATTAACTCCTTGTCGCAACCCCACACCCTCTTCCACAGCCCACTCTCTCTCTCCCCCTCTCCCCCCTCTCTCTCTCTCTCTCTGTATCCTTTACTGTAATTTTTTTCTTTCAATCCGTGACTTTTCTATGCCTTCTCTTAATTGTTATTGTTATGCTCTTTCTGTCCCTGTACCCTTTTTTTCTTATTCTTTCTATAACAGTATAACAAAATAACATATGTAATTCCCCCCCCTCTCCCTTCCCATCATACCCCATACCTCTCTTAAAGATGAAGAAGAGGAATGAAAATAAAATGAAGAAGAAGAAGAAGAGGAGGAAGATGAAGAAAAAGAAGAATAAAAACAACAACAACATCAAGAGAAAGAAGAAGAAAACGAAGCAGGAGAAGAAGAAGGAGAAAGAATATCAACACATCCGTAACTTCAATGTCGCAAAATCTGTGGGGATACTGCAATTTTATTGATCCAATTTATGATATCAATATCACTCTGCAACCTAAATTACTAGAGTTAATCAACCCTGTTTGGAGCTACATCCATCGATATTCAAATCAATAACTGAAGGACAAGTAGCACGATAGAGAGAGAGAGAGAGAAAAAAAGAGAGTCGAATTCCGTGCAAAATGCATTAATAAAGACGTGTAATGGGCTATTGGCCAATTACTTATGCAACGATCATGATGGGTTGCATAAAGAAAATGTTTGATTGCCGCGTATAAGATTGCGGTCGCGATACAGGAAATCGTTTGCATTCGGTATATAAACGAATATGATCATATCGGTTGTTGGGCGACAGTAGGGCGTTACCTCCTATGGTTTAAACGCCCTTTTGTTTCTCGACAGATATGACGGATTGGATAGTCACCTACTGAAGTGAAAGTGATACTATGTAGATATAACTGATAGCTTGCTATTCAATAAGCTTACGGTAATTGACAGGTGGTTATAATAAATATAAGCGTACTTGATCATTTGTGAGATAAGAAACTTCAAAGGTTATTTTTATAAAGAAATACACGTACAGCGGTGAGGTGGGCACTACAAAATATAACATAGGCCTATAAGATATTCTGGTATGTATTAAAATATACATTAAGCTTTTTCTGTTGATGAATTATGTAAATGAAATTCGGTAATTCGGTAAGCCAATTGAAGCATCCATTAAACCATGTCAACTCATCTTGCTTGAATGGTAAAACATCGCCCATGCAGTGTGTAAGCTATGTGGTGCATAGTGACTCACATATTGATAAGGTTCGAACCCCGTTCCAAAAGTGCGCCAAAGGCCAATCCAGCAACATATCCACTAGACAACGACAAATCATCTTCATTAGATCGTAAAATATCGCACACGCAGTGTGTTAGCTATGTGATGCATAGTGAATCACATTGATAAGAACCCTGGAAGGGATTCAAACCCCGTACCTAATACTTCGTAGCTTATTCCAGAATCGTATCCACTAGACCTCGTCAACTCATCTTGCTTATATGGTAAAACCTCGCCCGCGCAGTGTGTTAGCTCTGTGATGCATAGTGAATCACATAAATAAGGGACCTAAAGGGGATTCGAACCCCGTTCTTGATGCTTCATCGGTTAACTCAGCAACGTATCCACCAAACCTCGTCGACTCATCTACCTTAGATTGTAAAACATCGCCCACGCAGTGTGTTAACTATGTGATGCATAGTGACTCACACATAAGATCGCGGGTCAACCAACACCCGCCTACATGTATTCACACCGGCAAACGGCGGCCGTGTGATTGCTTCATTAACCATTAAACGATGACATTGCTTCCTAGTGCTGAATATAATGTGGTCATATAGAGTGCATACAAACGAAAATTGCTTTAGCGACCACCTGTATAAAAAGACCACCTGTATATAAAGACCACATTGTTCTTGACGATCTTTTCTAATAGAGACCTGTATTAAAGCAGCCTGTACATGAAGACCACCTGCCCAGAAAGACCACTTCTCTCGGCACTCTCGAGTGGTTTTTTACACACAGGTTTCACTGTATTTCTGGATTCATAAAACAGCAACAAGTATATTGCACACGTATAAAGCGTTTTATGCGTTCTTGCGTCAGATGTGAATTATGTCGCCAATGCGCTGTAATTGAGAAAAATGTAAGAAAAAGAAGGGGGCAATGGAGCAGAGTAAGATACACTTAGTATACTTCCATAAGTCATCAGTTTGCCCATTGACTACCGAATTGTCACATTCCCTATAATGTTTAATACTGGAACCACCCATTTCCAGAAGGCGTTGGGTTAAGACTAAGGCCAATGTTTCTCCAAATAAGCGTTTTAAGACGTGATGTCAAGCTTATCAGTACTAGTTTACAGGAGGGATTAGACCGCCCTGCAAGGTCACTGGACAGGTGGTTATCTCATCAACTCAGCTCTCAGTTAACATAAGAAAAAGAGGATCACGGGGGACCAAAGGTCACCGATTAGGCGTTGTTTAATATAGAGAGGGCGCAAGTACCTGCAAGTAGTGCAGTGGGCCTTTAAAGTTGACAACAATATCACAAGTATACAGTAGGCTTGTGGGTGCACCATGTGTGTGTGAGTGAGAGAGAGGATTGAGGAGTCCTGAAAAAGCATCTAATATCACAATTTTTTGAACATAATTTTGGCTTACATCCAGTACATAAAGATCGATCGATCTGTAATTGAAAACAAGTCAGAACAAATCTTGGAACCATCGGAAATTGAACTTGCATCCACTGCTTGCCAGGCAGCGACTCTAAACAATTGAAATTTCTCCCAGGAAGCATAACATTTATTTAATAAAATCACAATTGTTGAAATATTCTGGAAATTTGTTCCAAAGCTTTGCTGGTGTAACCTGAGTATTTTGATTTGGATGAAAAACTCAACATGTTATCGTAGACCAAAGGATATTAACAATAAAACATTTGCTATCAGACATGACTCAGACAATTTTGTCACAATAAAGTTATTATCGTCTCGGAGATATAACACAGCAAGAGGACTGGTAACCATTTTATTAAAATAAAATGGTATCGGTGGCTAATGACATTTCAATGCACATGTGTTACTGCAGGAGTTCCATGAACATGCTACTCATGATTCGTCACCAGTCTGACTCGATACCAGTAGGCATTTTCATTAACATATTCGATTGTGGCTTAGTGATTAAAATAATGTGGTTTGAGCAGTAATGGGTTGTGTTGAGCAGGCACAATTTCATGGTTTATTATTTATGTACCACACGTATAATCTTTCTGTGGCACATTGTATTTATCATGGGATAAATATATTTACAAAAGGGCAAAAGGATTGTTTCCCTGTTGCAAGTTTAAGTAGGAAGTCTAATGTATATACTGTTCTACAAATAATACACAACAGTGAGGGCATTTGTTTTGTTTTTTTGTTTTGTAAAGTGATGTTTTATAACATGATTTTACAAATGACTGGTCATTAGCATTTGGTAATGACCGATCATTATCAAAATTACCTGTTAGGAAAAATAAATGCCTGGTCACGTGTACGCTCTCAACCAATCATTTGGTTAGGATCCACATCATCATCCTATAATATCTTATAAAATTATGTTGAAAGGGTTGGAAATGAGTAAATAAAGACCCCACTTTATTTGGCAGAGTCATTCTGCTGCAAAAAGCAATATTTCCTTCACTTAAAGCCTATCATTTTGTGCAAAATTGAGTGAGTGGCAAACAATCGTGTAGAGAGGTGATGAAAGTGGTCCAAGAAATGGTGTTTTTGTGTGGTTTGTGGGGAGGGGATGGGGAATTAGACGGGTCGCTTTTCCGATTTGTCTGAACTATTACATTTTTCCTAGCCAAGTTATATATGAGGAGTGTCTCCTTTATTAGGGTTTTGTATTATTATCATTATCTTTATCATTATCATCATTGATATTCGTATTATAATCAGTAGTATTATTAGTGCTTGTGTTCGTTACCTTGCCGATTATAACTATTTTTAAAATATAAAATCCAAATTTGAATAATTTCTAGTGCTCCAATTGCTGGAAATCTAAATTAGGTAAATGTTACGTATTGCATCATTCCAATAGAGATTGCACAAGAGACCACCTGACTCATGGTTATGAGTCACGTGACCTTAACATTGAAAGCATTTCTCCCTCTTTCTCCTTCTTTACCTCTCTTTCTCTCCTCCTCCTCATCCTAGGTTATCAACATATTATATCAGAGAGATTATACAGTTTTGGCCGTCTGTGCTCGATGCGATAGGATTAATGACAGGAATTGTAGGATATAGCCATGAGACAGATAGATAATGAAAAGGGGGAGAGAGAGAAAGAGAGTGAAAGGTAAAAGAGAAGAGAGAGAGAAAGAGAAAGAAAGAGATAGAGTGAGAGTAAGAGAGAGAGAGAGAGAAAGAGAGAGATGTTTACAATATTTACAATGTGATATGATTATTCGGGGGGATTAACCCCGACAAGCAACTTTGCTTTTGTTTGTCCCCTTCCGCATACTGATTTACAATCTTGATTTATTATTCCCTTTTTGCTTCTTCCTTTGTTTTGAAATGGATGTATTCCTTTATATGTGCATGTCTTTTTTAAAGTCGAATGTGAAAGAATATATAATAATAAATGAAAAGGGGGATATTGTGTAAAAAACAGAGAGTACTAAAGACGTTTTTAAGTTTTAACATGTCCGGTTTATATAGGATGTCTACCACTACTACCACTACCTTCATTGAATTCAGCCTCAACTCCAACAAATGGCAGTCTTTCCTCCCTATTCCTCCACCAAAGCAACATTTTTGTAGACACTTGGCAGCTCCAATTTCATGTTTCCGTGACCCAATTTTTCAATTTTCTTGTTGTTCCCGTCTGTACTTTCTCGCTTCATGTTACCCAAGTGATGAAAGGATAGAGAGCTAGACTACATCATGTATATTCAATACAAGATATCATTTTCTAAGTAAGCTGGCAAGCTTCCATAAATATCACTTCTACATTTAATTCTGCTTCTTGAGATTATTTAAACAAACTATTACTAAACAGGGGGTGTTTCACAAAGATCCTAAATCGAACATAACTCTAAGTTGGAATTAAAAACTATAGAGAGCCATTTGAAGCCTTAAAATAAAGTAAAATCAAAAGCAAGAAATCAAGTATATTATACTTTTCATAAATTCCACATCAGGAACATGAAATCTCGTCGATAATAGAAAATACGAGCGATTTGAATCAACAATTTATGCCTTTTAAAATGAATTTTACAACATATTTTCATAGATAGGCCTACTTGGATAATTGGATTTCCATAACTGTTAAGTCTAACTTAGAGATAAGTTCAACTTAGGATCTTTGTGAAACACCCCTGATGTATTGTGCCTTTGACCAGGTCACAGCGTAAGTGAAGATATGTCTTCTTTGATTCTCTTTGAACTCCTTTTTATTATCCTTTTCAACTTTTCATTAGAAATATATATTTCCATTAAGTTTTGTTATCAGGCTTCAATTGATCTTCATCATAGATATACCATTATTGGTAAGATATTCTCAGCGATTGCCTTTGAAATGCTCCTCGTGCTCACAGAACTAAATAATTCTAAATATCTTGATAAACTAGGGGACAGCACCTTGTATTCTCTGGAAAAGGCGCCATATATAATTGATATTATTAACATCATTATTATCATTTTTTGTGTTGTTGTTACTGTTATTATTCATATCATCATTGTAATCATTGTTTTATTAAAACAAACTGTTTCATCTTCTTCACATCTAATCTGTTGATGTGCTTGATCTCCAGTCACGAGTTTTATCCATGCATCATAATGCTAACTCATCTCCATGCGTCTCTCCCTATATTAGCTACTTGTCGATTCGATTCTTCTTCTTGCCATATCCCTTGTGTGGGTGAGTTCATGAATTATGTGCGCCAACCCCCGGCTACTTATACTGGCCCCCACGCGTGCGAAGTGCGTTTATGCAGGGACCGAGCAGGCAGGGACGAGCCTTGCATAATGCACAGCCACCGTACAGGCAGGCAATCCGCAGTTACCAGGGCGCCACTAAGTGACTGCCCCCGTGCTAACAGCATACAAGCAATGATGCGTGATCGTCCACAGCGTCTTGTGCCGAGCGCCGTGTTGATAGCGTACTACACACACGGCCATCAATTGACGTTGCGGGGCAATTTGTAATTTGAATTTTCCAAATCAAATGCTGACTGACTGAGGCGAGTTTCACGCCTCGAGCTTGATAAGCTGACATGCTTAGCTGACCCTCTTGGTGCAATATTTAGATTGAGATTGGAGGACGAGATTGCCGTGATCTCTAACAAGATTGAGTGACACGCATGTGATTTAACTGTGCATGAATGTAGTACGGCAGCATGACAGATGGGTTGGCCCCATATTCACATTCTCACATTTTATAATTGCATGTATTTTTAATCATCATGCAATGTCTACAGGACAAAGAAGCGATGGTTAAGGCGAAAAGAGCATAATGAGAAACAGTGTTATCAACACGTTATTCAGTTAAATAATTTGGAATTCATTTATAACATAGAATTACGTAATCCCTCCCCAACTCTTCCCGTCATCCTTCACGAGCTTGCACTGTCCAATATTTCTGATTTTGTGTTTTCATCGACATAATTATTCATATTGTGATATATGAGTTGCTAAACCTGATCGAGAATTGCATAACTTTGTCTTTGCAAACAGCAACAACAGCAGCAACAACTGCAGCAACAACAGCAGCAACAACAGTAGCAACAACAAGATTGCATATTTTATATCATAGAGGAATGTGTCTGTACCAGATTAACATTTATCCAGAAATATTTATATTTGTTATATTCATATTACAACAAAGAGATAGCTTACATGAACAGGAGATATGATTTAAACCAAATTATCTACGAATGGCGAGCAATCAAACTCGATTGTAACCTTGCTGTTGTTAATTGATCTCTTCAGAAGCCAACACAAGTGCCCTCATTCGCACTGTGAGTGCAACTGATTTTCCCATTGACCAGTTGATAATTAGTGATATTGAATATCTGATTAGGTTTGGAAGTATAGGGTGCATTTATAATCATAACCCGACGACCATGCTACGCACAAAGTGGAATTTTGATGTCCTTTTAATCATACTCTCACATGATATATTGCACATATATCGATAAAAAGTGATGAAGACTAAGAATGATAGCTCTATGCGATAGAAATTCCAGAAACCGCCCTTTTATCCTGTCCCGCTCCCCATCTCCTCTGTCATCTCTCCCCCTTTCTCTATCTATCTGTCATTCTCTCTGTATGTCTGAATGTATGTCAGCTCTCTATCCCTTTTTATCTTTCTCACTCAACTTTTCCACCCTATCTCTATCTCTCTCTCTCACTCCGACCCTCTCTTTTCCACTTTTTCTTCATGTTTGTTCCTTCCAATTCTCTCCTTATTCCCCTTTTCCTCTATTACCTTTTACGTTTTCCCTTTTCCTCCCAACTCCCCCAAAATGAAAAAATAAATAAAGGCCATAGGGAAAATGTAATAAACCAACTTGTTATAATTATTTTGTGGAGAAATGCCAACAGAATTGTAATTGAATCATGATTTATAGCAGTAAATATTTAGTATTTTGTCGAGTTCCTTCCTCATGACCCATCGAAGCAGGAAAATAATCTATTTTTATGAATCGAATTCAGTTCTAGCATTGCAATATGTCGTTCTTTATAATCAGGATTTCAAATATATTTTCTGTCTTACAGTACTGTTACATCCTATTTATTGAATAGCAACGTGCGAAATGATCTCTCATTTAATCGCACATTGTAGTTCATCAGCGTTAGGTGATTTTAGTCCATGTTTTCTGATTACTATCGATTTAGGTCTACCATTATTTAAGGAGAAAATATTGGTCTTGTTTTGATCATTCTACTATAAATTACAATATCAAAAGCCTACTGCTTTTTTTAACTTCCAGACTCTAGAACTACTGCTGCTGTCGGTGCTGCTCTTGCTATTATTTCCACTGCAATCTGACAATTGCTGAAAATAACAAGATTCTAATTACCATATATTTATGATACAAATTGTTTTGACATCACTGTGTAAAAAAATGTCATATCAATGGATGTTTTTATGATAATGTGGCTCTACGACTTTTTACATAAATCGATTGGATTCTCTTTAAGTCTAGAAACCCGAATTTTGAATGCACTTTAAAAATCAAGAACATTATTTCACATTTTAACGATTCGCCAGTGTGTACGCATGTAATTCGCCAACTAAAGCATAGACAGTAGTTACATTAATTATTCCAATGATACGCAACTGAAATCTATTGTTATAAATTTCATTTAACATTGCAATCAACCCTACAGCTTGTATGCATGTAATAAGCCACTCCGCGCCAATAAATTCAGGTAGACAACTAAAGCATAGACAGAAGTTACATTAATGTGTCCTGAGTCTCGCATACATCACCGCTCGCCCTGTAGAAATGTCATGATGTTTAGCATAATGTGAGTGATGTTGTTTTCCCCCCATTGTCTTGTTCAACCGTCTATTACTATGTACCCCTATGGCAGGAATCGAGGTGAGCTCGAACGGAAAATGTCATACCGTAGCGGCAATACGTGACAACTCTGTCGTTATTCCGTTGAGAAAAAAAACTTAAATGGCAACCCTACCTTTCTAATAATTTCATTTCGTCTATGAAAGCAGAACAATTATATTAACTAAAAAAGCAACAGTTTGAAATGATGAGAACATTGTGAATGTTTGAAATATGGGAACATCAAATTTATTATATAGGCTAACATTACTTTTGTCGCATTAATCACATGATAACATGCTCTCCTTTACGTTTTCGGATAATTTTAACGGTGGTTGAATTATTCATGAATGCCTCTAAAACTAGCTGACAAGCCACGTTATCTAGGTTAACGTTTACGTGCAAAAAGAGAATCATTGCTGTGATGCTGCATTTTGTGTGTGTGTGCGTGTGTACGTTGGGAAAATATTAAATATGATCTTGTAATTTTCCCTCTACCAGATGGACTATCAGTCACTTGGCGATATTCATATACTTATATTTATTAATTATTTATTATAATAGCTGTATTTAACGATTATCCAGAATAGTGATGCCTCTAGCCAAGGGCAGGGCATGTGATCCCCTTTTATTTCTATTTTTTCTCTCACAATCTTTATTAGCTCAGAGACACTGCATCTGGCAAGGATTCGAACCCCTCAACCCAAATTGAGAGTGGTGTTAACTATTATCCATTTCGCCTTTCAGCAAGCTTTCCCTCGAAGTTGCAGATATGCCCACGAAGGATAACGAAATACGAGGATTCGAACATCGATGATTCGAACCATCAATGTATTGTTTAAAAGTCAATAGAGTAGCCTATACCCCTCACTTAAATATTTACAATGCTTAAGCTTTTACCGTTTTTACCATTTAACCCGTTGGCTACTATATTCTTTCATTCCTATATAGGCTTAATACAGGAATCACCGGGGTCCAGTCGGTAATGGGTTAATACAACAAACTATTTACTGCGCAATAAAATAATATTGCTATACCATTTCGCCTTCCCACAATGTCTCCATGGAAGTCGGCATGCTGCCAACCCAAATCGAGATATCCTCGTTGAAAGACTAAGCCTAAGCGATGTGTCTGCAAATCGGCAGCGAAGTGTAATCCAAACAACCCCCTTTCACACACACCGCTTCCTCGTCTCATACTTCAACAAACCATCATCATACCGATATAGATCCATTGCAACGCGCGTCAAGGGAAAGTCAAGGCCAAGCGCGTTCAATTTACAGGGGTGGACCTTGGCCAATATGAGGAAGATGGGTTAATATGTGAAAGGAGTAGGGTATGGGAAGGTGGAAAAGAGGGGAGGAGATATATCAAAATAGATGCTGATGCGATTGCAGACCAGACAGAGTTAATTTCCAACCACTGCTTCTTTCGTCGCTCCATCGAAAATAAATTATGCCAAATAAATAGCGAGCCTTGCAGTCGTTTGCTGGTATTATTACGAATAAACAAACACATGCAACAACAACAACAACAACAACACCATATGTGTATGATATGTACACATATGGAATTGATGATGATATTTGTTGCTTTGATTTTCTTTTATCAACAACCTCTTGTTACTTGAATTTCCCGTATCAGGAAATAGAATGAGTTGGCATTGAAAAGAAAAGTACCAGATAGTTCCAATAATTAAAAAAAAAAAAAAAAAAGGTTTTGAAAATCAGTGCAATAAATATCAACATCAACACCATATTTGTACATATCAAATATGCCAGATTTTGGATCTCTTGCTTCCTTATCCAACAAATGTCTTTCCTTTAGTTCCGTGTCTGAATGTACCGGTGCATAACAAAGAAATACAGGTTACCCCATTCTATACTGGAACCTGGTTGTCCCTGTATGTGAAGCCTATGGGAATGACAGAATGCAGTAGTTAACAGGTTAACTATTTCCTCTCAATGAAGATAATGGCAAGCTTTTATTGATACATTCCCGATTTATTTCCCCTTTCTTAAATTGTTTTATCCTGCTTCCTTGTAAATGAAAGAAATCACTGAATGGTCAAACGTATTAACTCAAATGTATTCCTAGTTTTTATCCCCCCCCCCGACTAGTTACCTGCCCACTCAGAGAACGGGGTCATGTCTAAAACACATCCAGGAGTGATGGGTGCAGCTCAATGGGTTTGTTAGTCACACATCCGTGAAAGAGCAACTATTTAATGAATAATTGATGCATGATAATAATGGGTTTGTTACTAATGTTGATATGTACCTTTAAATATACTTCTCATTAGTAGCTGTACACGAAACATGATATGATATGATATATGATAGGTATCATAATTATCAACTGAAATATATTTTTCAACGGAAACCCTAATAAAGAGAATCATGTTCAAAACTCAAATATAGCTTTACATGTAAATTATATTGATTTAGTTCCGCCTCTAAGGGTAACTTTGGAATATATTTAATATATATATATATGTGTGTGTGTGTGTGTGTGTGTGTGTGACTGAGAGAGAGAGAGAGAGAGAGATGGAGAGTCAAAGAGTAAGGATGAGGAAGAGAAGGAGAGGGAGATCGAGAGAAGGTGAGTATGATGTGTGTATCACCGTTCCAGTGACCTGTGAATTGACGTGCCTTGTTTTCATTTCAGCTTAGTTGAGCTGATGAAATCCAAGCACACGATAGCAATTGAATTTGATTCGCTCCTTAGGGTCCACAGACAGACGGAGGGGAAAGGGTGGAGAGAGAAGGAGAGAGAATGAGAGGAGAAGAGAGAGAGAGAGAGAGAGAGAGAGAAAGAGAGAAAGGCAGTGAGGCAGAGGGAAATAAAAATTGATGACGGAATAAGAATGTGTCACTGAATAAAAAGAGAACGGTGAGGGTTAAGGAAAGAGAGATGTAGACAGAAAATAAAGGAGGTGGAAATGTATATTAGAAGTCGAAAGAGATAAAGGCGGTAAGACAGAGAGAAAGAAAAAGAGATGAAGAAATACAAAAATGTGACAATAAATTTCAAAGAACATGGATGGCTGAGGAAAGAGAGCGAGACAGAAATAAAGGAGGTAAAACATATACTAGAAGAGGACAGAGAGAAAGAACAGAACGTATAGAGAAATGTTGAGTTATATTGATCATCTTTGGAGTTACGATACAGGGATTTTTCTTTAGTACGGGNGTTCAGAACACGATATCAAGAATGGCTCTGTATGGGTTTGATTACGTGGGAGAAATAGATCTAATGTTATAAATGTAAATTTACCTTATTCTTAAGATCGAAGAAATTGAATTGAAAGAAAAAGATGTTCATGTAATAAAAACTGATTTGTTTAATCCCAACATAACCAAGATTACTTATCAAATGGAAAGAATACCAAGAGAATATGAAAAATGGAAAACAGAAATGTATTTTGAACTCGTTCTCATGATTAGTATCAGTAAAAAAAGATGAAATTATGTATACCCGTATTGGTTCTCATTTATGTTATAAGTAGGCTCTATCATAAAACACAGATGAAATAGTCTATAATTATGCCCAAATTACTACAAACTCTAAATGTGCCTTGTCCAAATTCGTTAATATTTCCTAAGAGAGTAGCCATAAACCAAACCAATCAAACAAAGAAACAACAACAGAAAGGAGGGACAGAATATAGACAGTATGGTGAAATAAGGAGGAAATCGCACATGTAAAAGCAACCACTATGGCCTGATAAGACACAGCGCGCACGCCACGGTCTTCGTCAAATCTTGCACGTAGACCGGTGAGCATTATGCACGCAGTATATAGACAAGCAGCATTTCCACTCGAGCGAAAAGCTTTTTACCCCCCTGCCGATGTTCCCTCCACCTCCACCCCGGCCACGTCAAGTAGCTTCTGCATGCCTCGAGGGTAATACAGCGAAGCGTACGCTTCAGCTACTAGCGCGGGGTGAAATTGCAGATATACGCCGTGCTGGATTTAAAGATAAAGTAGAGTTCTGGGCCCCGACTTGTATTAAAAGAGTTGGAAGAAAAAAATGAAATTAATCGCAACTAGAAGACTGCAAGCTTAAGATTGATAAGAAGACTTGCGATTGATTTGGATCAATCGCAACTCGTTATAAGACGGGCACAGATCATGCAATTTCGTTGGGACAGAAACTATCTAGAAACGATTAGGAAAACAAATGTACACACTAGATTGATGTATAATATGAGGCTTTGGACTCATCAAAATGAAAAGAAATTTGCGAAGTCTAACCAAAAAAAAATCACCGGCATCGTACACATAAATAAGTAAATGGGACTACACTATAAACACATGGCTTGAAGGTGTGATCTACGATCTTCAGCTGTCACTAGTTATATTTCGAATTTAGGGTATTTGAAGAGCCATCCTCATCAATGGATTTTTCTTCTATGAAACTCTTCCATGATACCACAACGAGAATGAAACAGCTCACGAAATATTTATAACCCTTTCCAGAACTCAATTTTCCCTTTAAAGTTGGTCTATTATAATTTTGACCCAAAAAGGCCTTTTCATTCCGCATATGAATGTCTGTAGAAATGAAAACAAACTCGACAATGGTACGGAAAGGCCAGACGCTCGTATATCCTCTAATACTGTAGTTCACCTATAGCATTTTTTCTAAGACCTGCAATAATGATATAAATCAATTTGGGAACTACCAAAAGAGAAGTCAGTGATCAAACATTACACGACTCTCCTTCATGTTTTGTATGGGAACAACATTATCAAATGAACATGATGCACATGAACTTGTAAGTTTAAATATGAATGTTTGAAAAGATGATATTGAAAGCAAAAAATCTTTAATCAATTATCAATTCGAAAATACAATGATATTGTATCCCCCATTAAATCTATTTGCACCATGACATTATCGAATTCAAAAACAAATTTAGGAATTTGTATTTAAGAATTATAATCAATTATGATAATCTTCGGATTAATCTAATGTGAGAAGACAAGGTATAAAATCGGATTGTAAATATACTTTCATAGTTCATACATAAAAAAGTTTCAGGCATTGCAATATAATGAACTCCTTAATAATCAAGATTTGTATGATGATCTACCGTTATTGTAGGCTAATCTTTTAAGACGGTTCGGCAAGATAGTTTATTCGTACACCAATAAAAGACTTCAGTCATTGATTTATTAATATTTTCTTTATAGGACCTATTCAAAATGTGTATTTGGAAGGGGGAAAAAAGATCTTTCAATCGAGGGTTAATTTCCGAGACCGTCGAACACGATAGATCATTTAATTCTGCTTATGAAGATCGCTCAAGAATAGCCCTCGGGCATTGCTTTATAAATATTTTCTGATGGGTCTGACATGTCTTGAAAACAGCTGCTCAAGCCTGATCGGTAAAAATATTATCATCATCACTGTTTCATGGTCCCCCTCATCAAATAGCATCGAGGAGCACGTGTGCTATTTCAAGGTCCCATTTACCATCCTTTAGCATATGTTCCGATTCTGTAACATTTCTTTACTTTTGTACAGATGTATTTTGTACCCTTGTTTTTACTACTGGTGAATAAATTAATCAATACATGAAAGAATAGATCTCACATTTTCTAGTTGGGGAAGCATTCCAGTTAGCTGCCATTTTTTTAACAACGCTCAAAATGCAAAGCAAAGTAAAATGACTTTCATGCCACTACCAAATGAATGTTTTGTCAAGGTTTTGCTGGTATGAAGTAGTATTAAGTCGGTTTGACGATGATTTTTTTCGTATTTGCTTTCTACCGTGTATCAATCATTCCGTATGTCTTTGCTGTTAACATTATAAGGGGTTGAGAAGAGAGAGTAAAAGGGAGAAGAAGGAAGCGGACGATATGGAGATGGAGAGTGAGAGAGAGAGAGAGAGAGAGAGAGATGATGCTATGACTCGGGGCGCAGAAAACACTTTAGCGAATATGAATAATAATTATTGCTACCTGCAGCCGTCTTGTCTTCTGTGCTTCTGCAACAGGCTTACGATGTGCCAGTGATAGAAATGAAGAACTCAGGCTTTTGAGAGAAGACAGGCAGATGAATAATTTTCATTCTCAAGATCTCCGTCGAGCAGCGTTAAAATAAAAAGTGATGAAACCTATTTCAGCATTTGCAGGTTATCATCATATTCCTCCCACATGGCGGTTTCTTATGTCAGATTGTTTGTAATACTATTTTATTCAAGGTAGCTACCGTTTTCTAATTTTTAATGCCTTTACATCTGCGTTAAAACACCTTTGATTCTGTCAATTATGCAACTAAATAGCAATGATAACACTGATAATAACATGCTGTATTTCCATGGACAATTCCCCTTCGCAATTGAATCAGCACAATCTTAGATATTGATAATCAGATCGGCTTGTAAAAGTCATGGGATTCCTGACTAACCTAAAGGATTATAAGTATGATTGCAGCATGAGCTAAATCGAGGGTTTGTTTCAGAATCTGAGGCAATGTTACCGAGTCACTTTAAAGCTGAAACTCTAACCATGTCTAAGGTATCCCAATGTGCATCTCCCAGAATAGCATGTTTCCCAGGGAGTAGCAGTAAGCTATACACAGACAAAGACACAAAAAGCCCCTTCCTTGAGCGTGAAAACGACTATCCTGGATACGTCAAGGGGCGTCCCCCTGTCACTGGGGTCCCTTGGAGAAATCAACCAAGTGTGTCCGGTGTACGGTCGAATCATACCGACCAGATTATAGAACGTCACGCGGGGTGAAGTTAATTGAATGTAATAATCATGGTGGTATATTATCGTTATTAATACAAGTATCTCCTTTAAGTGGCTTGTGTCTCGTAGAAAAAAAGGATCATGCTTGTTGAAGGGTGAGAAGTGGAGAGAAACAAAGAGAGAGAGAGAGAGACAGAGAGAGAGAGAGAGAGAGTGAGACACTCACACACACATATACACCCACACATGTTCAGAAGAGACAGAGACGGGTAGACCGAGAAAATGACTGAAAGAGAGAGAGAGAGAGTGAGAGAGCGCAAACGGGACAGAAGGAGACATAAAGAAAGACAGAGAAGAATATCTTTATATAAAGGGAGAGGAAAGAAAAGGAGTGAGGGACGGAGAGAGAGAGAGAGACCGAGCATAGGCAGAAATGGTGCGAGAGAAGAGAGTGTGTGTGGGAGGGAAAGAGTTGGAGATAGTGAGATAGTGAGAGAGAATATCCAGGCAAGCGAGATCTAATGAGTGCAATATCCATTACACGTCTACGCATCATTGGGCAGCCTTTAATTACATGTCAGGGCGTAACGCATCAGACGAGGTATACGATTGGACATCTGCTCACATGAGACGTATTTTGGCTAAAAGCACACCCGGTCCAACCATTTATATTGGTCGCAATCTTCTCATTTTGATATCATTTCTCAAGATCATATGCCTACAAACTAAAGAAGCGTTCTTGTTCAACGTCTTGTCCAAAAAAGAAAAGAAAAAAGAAAGTACTGCGAACCGCTTTCGTAGATCGTTTTTATAATATAGATAATGTATTGGGGTTTTCTATCTAAATTTATTTGGTCTACATGCTATTTACATCATTTACATCAACTGTAATTTTTTTAGAGGGAGGGGCGCTTAATGCCTAGTTTTGATTATAAATATGTTCGAAGTAACTCATCCCATTATGATTATCCATATTTTGTTTTAACATCCTTCTCCGATGAGAAGGAACTGGACGAATCTAGGGCGATCTCAATTCCTTCATATGTCCCTACTTTCAAGTGTAAATATTTAGCTGATATAAAGTCGGGTTTTGAAATTTTTATCAGCGTATTCAGTTTACTTTGGGTGTAGTTTCGTGAGACATATCGTTTTGCTGACGGAGGCATTCCCACCTCTTGAATAACTTCGCCTATCATTGGTTGTTTATGTTCCATTATTATTTTTGGCCCTTTTAGCCGCCCATATTCGCCATTCAATATTCAATAGAAATTGAGACAAAGTAATAGCTTGAATTTGATCCAGAAATCGTTCTCGAACTGTAGTCTGATCGCAGACTGCACACTTCATTCGCAGGGCCTACTCTGTCTCGTTACTCCATTTACAATCAGGTGACATGTCACAAGACTGGTCATATGACATTTATGAGACGTCACATGTCAAAACATAGATTAGGCAGTCAATAACACCACGTGTTTAGTTTACACAGGCAGTTACAGCCCGTCTGCCGACTGGCGGGAAAAGAGTGAGAGAGCACGTGAGAACAAATACAATAATGTTTGGACTGGGGTTAACGAACTTTTGAAGGCTCCTGACGACAGAATAGCAATGTATGATGGGAATGTCGTGGGAACAGGAAGTTCAAGTTGCATATAAGAGGAAATGAAAGAGACAGAGGAGCAATAGATACCAAAAGATGCGGTTGATACGAGAATATTGATAGATACCAGTTACGGTCATGCGATTGCATTGTGAAAGAAACGTTGTGAAATCGATCAGAAAAGGTTGATCATCTAGCATATAAGTACTGGGGTATACTGCAAGGTTCTGGAACCATCAAAATGATAGGAAATTTGGCCCAGTCTTGGTAAAGTTACAAGCACTGTACACAGAAAGATGTAAATGGGACTACGCGACACGTGCGCGATTTCTATCAGGTCCAAGTAGAAATAATAGTTTACCAAATATATCAATTAGTAGGCGGTTTCTCGGCAAAATTCGTATTATTACGTATTAGTCAAAACATATTCTTTCCCATGATTGGTAATAAGAGCTTCCATTTCAATTTTTTTTGGAGAGGGGGCGTTTCCAAAAGAGATCTTTACCTTTAAGGTCAGTCGAACATTACGACGTACCTATCACCAAGATAACACCTACATTTTTTTCCTTCTAAATTGCAACTAACACTTTGGGGGTTAATGGATTTCAACCAGAATTTGTTTTTTTATTCGAAACCCAAACCGTTTCCATATCTTTGGAATAACGTCAATGTGGTTTTGCAATGTATTGCAGAATAATAGCCTTTCATGATATTTTAAAACATTTCTTGTGTACATTACTCAAAAGTTTCATATAACCTTTGAAGGCTGCCATGGATGATAGGCTTCCAATTTTTTAATATTTTCTAAAATAATAAATACAATTTACGATTTTTCGCTGCACTCCCTGAAGAAACAAAGGAAGAAAGAAACAAAGAAACACAAGATTACTTCGTAAATCAGTGGTTTAAACCAGTATTCTATATGTCAAACCCATGCTTTCATACGTTTTACCTTTCAAGTCTATGTGGCGCCTTTAAAGAGCACACTGCTTTAACTACGAACACATTATGCTTGCATTATACCACTGGGTGGCATTTAGTCAGACCGTATGCTCATCATTATTATTCACTACCTGTAGTAAGCCAGTGACTATTCTGAACATAGCCGCACATTATCCTTAAGAATAAGAAGATGCCTTCGACGTGCGCTCTATCTATCCAACGGCCGACCGGGCGATTTATGCACACTATATAGTAGCCACAGGGGGGATAAGGCGTGGGGCTGTCAGAGAGGTAGCTTCGTCATTCGCGTTGCCGATTTGAAAGCAGATCTATTACTCATTCATGAATATCTTTTGTAGTATGGGTTAAGTCAGTTTTTACATTTTTTTCTCTACCGCGTAAAAGAGGCAGGGCAACGTAACAATAATGGAAACAAGAAAAAGAGGAGGTACTTATAAGGCAATAACAATGGCACAAATTATATTGATGCCGATAACAACCGGCAACCAAAAAGATGTCTTCAACATAATCCGCGTCATAATAATCCAGGTCTATTGTAACGATCCCCGAATTTTAACTCTAATCTCAAGTTAAAATCCTGAAAAAATAACTGACAGATCAACGTCATTATACACTGTGAGATTATCGTGGACATTAGTGGTTCAAGTTAATACCACGGTACGATGGTCGAGATGAATGAACTCATCTGGACAGATATCAAGAGAAAAAAAAAAATCACTACCATTATTGGGGATATCGAAATGCCATTAAACGTTAGCTTTCTGCTTGATCTGTTGCTGTATCAGTAAGCTCCAGGATGGGATTTTGATAAAGTGGACAATTAATATAGCATTGTAGGTCAGTTCGTGGGCATTTAATCCCTCTAGCGTAACGAAATGGGACAAATTTTTAGCGCTATCAGAATTTACCATTATCATCCGCGTCATCTGATCTAAAAATAGCAATCCTTCATATTGTAGTGTCGACAAAATGAACCAATACACTCGGTGTATTCCCCCTCCCCCCTCCGTTTATTCATACAACCACTTTCTGTGCAGTTATTATATATTCTGTGTAGCAGTATTTACTTTGATGTACACACGATGTGCATATCATTTTAACAATATTTGTATGATTGATTGATTGATTGATTTATTTTATTTCTGCGTTCAAATATGAATAATTATTTCTAATTAAAAAGAGACATGTATGCATCAATGATTACCAGCTTCGTTTTTTGAGGGTTTTGCTTTCTGGGTCTTCTCTCGACCTTCAGAATTAATTAATTTATTAATTTATTTATTTATATCTAATCTTTTGACAGGGTAGCCCATTCACCAACAAGTAGTGGTCTTCCATGGGGCCCTGAATGAACATAATGCGAAATGCATGTGATCAAAATTAATCCTCGTGATCATCGTCTCGCGGCTCCATGTCTGGACTAAACCAATGATAAAGATTGAAAAAATGAAATGGCAAGCACGATAGGGCTAGAGAAATCCTTTGGCTAGTATCACCAGCGAGACCACCAGCCAGCCTCGGTCTCGTGAACCTTTCTTTATGAGAAGCTATCTCTGGGTTCGAGGGACCGGCGGTTCACCGGCCGACATACCGGTCTCGCGGATCCCTCGCACACCGCACAACTGTTTTAAACTTGTACTTGACATTTGTACTTTGTCACTTTCAAAGGATCAAGATAACCGTTACGACTGTGGGCTCCTCACTCGTTTACAATTTTAAAAGTGTTCAAGAGACCGACATTGTCGAGCTTTCAGTTTGCTTATAGATGTCTCGAATCTATCGAATCAAATCAAATGATGGAAATCAAACGCTATATAACGTTATATAATGCTGTGTAATATTATGTAATCATATAAAATGAAATAAAGTAAAATATAATCAAGTCAAACTAAATCAAACGAGACGAGACGTCCCATTTGGCCGACAGCTCGACAATTTTGGTCTCATGAACACTCGTATAAGTCGTGAAAAGGCCTGCGAGACACAAATCGAATCAAATCAATTAAAATCAAATTCACATCAAATCAAATCAAAGCCGAATGTGAAGGTCAAGCCAAGCTACGTCCTACTTCCGATAGAGAAGTCACGTGGTCCATTCATACATTTTCCAGGGCGCGATGGAAAGAGGGGAACAAACTATTCATGTGAAATGCGATGAGATGAGGAGAGGGAGGAATAAAGCGTGACTCATATCTGACTCATTCTGCATGACTCAATGGGACCCGTTCACATATAGTCCAAGGTTCATCGATGTGTCCTTTTTACATATGCCTCACATCACATGCACGCTTTAATCGTTCATTAATGTTTACCAAATCAATAATCATGGCTTAAATTGACTCCAACCCGAACACATCTAAATGTACCTATAATTATTATATGCTTGGGTAGATCGTTGGATATTACTGTATTGAATTTAGACGACCGAAATTAATTTCAGGGGGGGGGGGCGGGTCTTTAGAACAAATCTTGCAGTTGTTATTACCCTTCAACAAGAAACATATTCTAGTTATGAATATCCCAGTATTCTATTGTATTTTTTTGTCCGGTGGCATTATTGTTTAAGGCGTAATATCATATTAAACAAAAGGGAGGTCTTTAGGGCAAATCTTGCAGTTCATAGTACCTTCAACAAGAAACACGTTCAAGTTATGAATATCCCAGTATTCTATTGAATAGTTTCCGGTGGCTTTTATTGTTTAAGGCGTAATATCATATTGAACAGAAGGTATGTTTGATGAGCCCGTCTAATTTACGATGACGAAGGTATGAATCAGCTGCATTAATCACTTACAAGGTATAGTATTAATCATAATATCTTTTATCCAGTGATATTATGACACATAATTATGCCCAGTCATAATTTAACCTTTCCATAGTGGGTATAGCCAAGCTACTCACACTGCCTTTCAAGCCCTTTTTGTTTTGCTTTGCTAAAATGGTTATTTTATGGTCTGGATTTATCTTTTTAATCAAAATTAACTGTATTTATTTCAATATTATCATTAATAATGATAACAATATTCGTGACAATAATAGTAATAATAGTAATAAAGATAAAAGTACATTAACAATAATACTATTAATAATATTAATAAGGATAACGATTCTAGTATTACCACTCATAGTTATACGACTTCTAGTACTAATGATAATGATATTTATGTACTTATACAAGCATCACAATGAAATCATCTCTCATATATCCCTATTGCAATATTGATTGATACAAGATTGGACGTGGGGAAGTTTTTCTTTGTTTTTTGTTGTAGTTGTAGAAGATGAAAGAGGGCAAGATTTATTCAGGCAAATAACGATTGAAAGCAGAGCTTCATTTGCATCTGAAGGGAACACAACCAAAATGTCTCCAGGCGAAGCGCGAAATGAAAGAAAACTTTTTTCTTTTCTTAAAAGAGCAGTCTGGCTGGAGAAAGCACGCAGGCTCACGCCTTTTGCTTCAACACTCCGCTTGCTTCTATTGCTTCTCTGCACAGTTGGCAGTTGCTCATTTACCCACACGTGTAATTGTGCACACAAAATTGATCACCAAGACAGATTTAAGGTTTGCTTTGTGCAACACAATGGCTTTGGTGAATGACCCACTTCCGGTTTTGATTGAATCCATGACAACCAATGTAATTAAGACTTGCTATAGAAACAATTGATATATATTGAATCTTTTTGTGCTTTACCCTACGATAGATGCAATGTGGCATTATTATTTGTTAGCCATATAAAGAGTTTATGAACTCTGATGCGTATCAAATTAAACAGTTACAGCTACACTGTTGCAAATTGGAAGTAATTTTCCTACAATGGAGTCTTCTATTATATGTATAATTATGGTAATAATCGTAATATCCAGTTTAACCACTTTTTCCTTGCAGAACACTCCCGTCCCTTACTCTATGTTTCAATTCCCCCACCCCTTTTCTCCTTTTCTTTGTATTTTCTCACATTTTCTCGTATTTCTTTATGTTATTCGTATTGTGTAGAAGCATGTGGGTCCATGAAAGAAGTCACTGTTTATAGGAATCTGTAACTTTTCTGTAAAACCATGTTCTCTATGATATAGAGAACATATATTATAATGATGTGCATTATTCCTGTTAAGTGAATTGTATCTTTCTCAAAATCTGAAAACGAAATACTGAAAATATAAAGGTTTCTTGAAATAATTTGAATTTAATTGATCTGATTAAACTTACAAACATGGAGCATTAAGTTTAAGGTGAGTGGGATAAAGTGTGCTTCGTTGTGACCGAGCTTGTGTTAAATGTGCGTTAATTATGGACGTGCGTGTGTTCATACTGTGTGGTGTGTGTGTTTGGGCCTACTCGGGGAGGGTTTAATTGCAGTCAGTGACCAAGCTGGCCGCAATATTGATTCTTCACAGCTCCTCTAATGATATTTCGAGAAAAGTCGAGTGTTTGTGAGTGACCGGGATGAGTTGAATCNGTCAAACAGTGCAATTAAGGAGAAACAATTGCCAGTGGGGGAAAAGGGGAAGCCCCTCCTTTTGGATACGGCAATGCTACATAGACACGTGTGCATGTACCCGACAAGATCAAAGAGGTTAAACATTAGGATTATAAAAGCGTTGCAAAATTAGTAATATCCCATTCATTTATCATGTTCGTTGCGCAATCGTTTGGCCCGATGATGTCATAATGAATCATATCATGATGCTCTTATAGTAACTTGTCTTTATTTTGTATTGTTTGTTCCCAAAACGGGCCTTGCTCTCCACGTTTTGGGCACCGTATAATACCGTTTGCTGTGCTGGTCGCTATGTTTACCATTATCATACCACAATGAGAAGGTAAATTAATTTCAATTCTCTTTCTCTGCCACTGGAGGTGGGGAGGCAAGGCTACACACTTATCTAACCCGTATCTCCCCCTCAACGTACTAAATGCACATTATCCTCGTGACACCTCAATGCAAAATAAATTGATCACCTTACGACAAGGGTAAATACGGTGTTATTAAATATGTTCACACGCAACTGAGTGAAATACCGGAGGTTATGAACAACGG
>BEXV01001569.1:81617-96813 GCA_003118195.1 Hemicentrotus pulcherrimus
GGGGGGGGGGGGGGGGGGGGGGGGGGACAAGGAGGCCCCCTGTGCCCTCTCCCTTTAGTTACGCCAATGCTCAGAACATTGAAAGTTAATCTACATGTATCGTGCCTGACATTGTTATTAACACCCGACTTATGTTGCTACATCCGCCCTTAAAATCTAACTTAAAGTCCCATGTTATCTCGTCGGTGTATGGTTATTTCCTCTTTTTTCCCGGTCCGACTGGGGCTCTGAGATACAAGCTAAGCTTTTTAGAGAAAAAGACAAGTTCAGGTAATGCGATTTCATTATGAGACAAACTGCCTGAGAGCAATTAGAAAAGGTTGATAATGTAAGCAGCACATGCGAATTGGTGTGTACTATGAGGTTCTGGAATCATCCAAATGATAAACACTTGGCACACTCTTGTTAATTGTCGCACACAAAGTTTACGTTAAAAAATGTGTATGGTAGGCATACTACACAAAACATTTGGCATGAAAGGTGTGGTCTGGAAGCTTTAGCTCTTACTTGTCATATTTTAAATTTGAAAGGCAACTGAAGAGCCTTCCTTTTCAGGGGCCCCCTCTCTCTTTGATACTTGTCCATATCAACATGTCAAAAAAAAATTTGAAAATCTCACAATTGTTAGTCACCTTTCCCAGAACTGAACCTGCTCTTTCATTCACAATTCCGCATTTGTTCCTTTCACTATGTCTAGATTAATCAAATTATTACAGTTTTATCAGTTGTATTGAGTGTTGTGATGGATGTCTTTTTTTAGTATGAAAACTATCTATTCTGTATCACATTTTTCATTGTGAGTTCCGTATGATTTTGTTACGTTCTTGTGATTATCGTCATTGTGTTCTTGAGGAATAAAATCTACTTTGAATATTGCAGTGCATCACGTGACATGACTTTAATCTTCATCAAAAATATGAGGCACATTGCATATGCTGAGAGAGGAGAGACGAGAGAGAGAGAGAGAGAGAGAAAGAGAGAGAGAGAGAGAATGAGGGGGAAGCAGACCACGAAGGGATGAATGGATGGCAACATTATTGTTTCAAGTTTATATCTAAAGCTAACAAATTATAAAAATTTACTTCATATTTTGATTTTAGGCTACTAAGTAATGACCTCAAATCCGTTCATTGAACTGAATTCACCTTTAATTAGGATTGAAAGGACAAATAGTGATTCAAGATATTAATAACCATATGATGATTTATGAAGCATAATTTATTCTCAAACATAGCCTGGTGATAATAATTATGCTGGTATGAAACTTTTGAACGAAGACTGGTGGAATCATTACATGCTGGTCTTGTTTTGCAGACTCTCTCTCTCTCTCTCTCTATATATATATATCTCGTTCTCTTTCTTTCACCCCATACACACTTTCTGGATCTCTGGATCTCCCCCCCCCCCGTTTCTCCTGTACTTATACAATCCACATTCCCTCTCTGTTTACCTCTTTCCTTTCTTTTTCTTTATCATAAAGCTGCAACCTTAACTTTGTTTTTCTTTTTCCAAAAATATCGTCTATTCTTACAAGGGCTTCTTTTGGGCCTTTTTTCTTTTAGGTATGCCTCGCAAACAATTGGTTTAATTGCATAACACATTGTATTTTTCACTATTTTATGTAATTTTGAAGTTTTATACCATTACATTTATACATATGAGTTTTTGTATAAAATGCTTTTAACCACGATGTTTCTTTTATTAATATGTCTATGTAATGTTTTATGTATTTTTGGTACTTTATATACTATATTTTATTCATACAATGTCTTTATCACGATTTGTGAAATAAAGACGAAGTGAAAATTTCATAAAAACTGAGAACTTCACTTGTAAGAACATTTCTGACAGAGCTGTCTCGAATCATTCGAATTGTGAAAGATTTAGTTTTTTTGAGTAATAATGGACCTTTGTTTAATTCTAATGTATTTAAATGTATGCATGTTTCTATTCAGACAACCATGGTTACTGACTTCTTTGGTTCATCAACATAAATAATAAATTGAAAACTGAATTTCATATCATCCCCCTATGTGATATTGTTTGTTCAACTCACTTATTCATCTTATCTCAGCTGAATTTAAGAGAAAATATATTTGGTACAGTTAATCAAGCATTTCAGCCTGCAAACGACCCGCTCCTGATATTATGGGATCGTCTGTATTGCCATTTATTAGCATTTGCGCGGGCCTTATCGAAGCTAAATCCTTAAATGACAATAATGTTTTCTAGTGACCCCCTTTCGCTGTGACCTCCGATAGGGCTTCTGTTGGCCTATCGTTACGGATGGTCTTTCGCTTTGTTTGTCGACTCGTTCGGGAAAGTGCGACACGCGCGCAAATGATAAATAATCTGCGTTATGGATGCGTAGCGCATCTTTTCTACATCTCTTTCTTCAGGCTTTGACAAAAGATTGTATGAAAATAAGAAGGCATGCCCGAAACACAGACACTGTGGTGATGGGTGAAGGAAGATTGGACAAATAGAAACAAACAATGGAAGAGAGATTTAAATACACACACAAAAAAATGTGAATCTTATCACTTTTTTTTATGGGCAAGTCCTTTAAGAGAGAGAGAGAGAGAGAGACAGAAGGTGGAGAAGTGAAAAGAGAGACAGAAAAGGAATAGAGAGAGAGAGAGAGAGAGAGAGAGCATACTGTGAAATATTAGAGGAAAGAACTAAATTGTAAAGCACGAGAAACGATTTCTGCATGTGAGTCATTTCATAGTCATTTGCCGAAATAAAATTCCGAGAAAACACAACCGTGAGGACACACTTATATTAGCTGCAATAAGATGAACAAGACCTTTGAGAATATTCTGAAGAAATTCAATCAATTCAAGAGAACCCATGTCATTGAACATAAAGCTAAGGGTTTATTGCCGCTTGGTCTACAACCGGCTCGTCTACGTCCCATTTGGTCTATTTCCATATGGTCTACACACCGCCAGTCTGCTATTCACGTGGTCTAATAATCGTTTCGTCCACTTATCATTTGGTATGATGCTTATTAGTTTATTATTCATTAATGATAATAAGATCTCACGTGATAGTAGACGAAATGGGCAATAGCCAAACTGAATTAGACTAACTGGTCATTAGTCTTAATGAACAATACAGAGACCAATGGGTAATAGACCTAATGGGGATTAGAAGTGGTGATTGAGACCTAATGATAGGTAGACGAAATGGCCATTATTAGACCATGTGAATAGTAGACGGACTTGGTGTAGACCATAACAGAATAGACCAACTGAGTAGTAGACGGACTGGTTTTCGACCAAATGGCAATTCATCATGCTGAGTGCCGGTCATAGTGATTACAACCGTGGTTGAAAGCGGTTTTCTTGCCATATTTCGAATATTAGGGTATTACATGAGCAAGACACTCGCTGCAGACACTGTATTTTTCATTACCATAGGCGTATTTAAACTGGGACCTTGTTTCATAAACTTCTGCCACAATTCTATAACAAATATTCTCTCAGCCAAACAAATTCAACGAATTCCAGGAGCTTATAACAGTTACTGTAACCTGTTTTTGATAACATTATTTTGTGTGAAACAGGGCCCTTATGATATCTCAGTCGCACCAACGAGACCTAGACGAGATCCAAACGAGATCCAAACGAGACTCAAACGAGACCCAAATTAGACCAAAGCGAGGCCCAAACGAGGCCCAACATTGCCCAAACTATGCCGGCAAAAAACCGAACAAAAATACATTGCTCGTAGGGTGAACTATATGGGTCGGTTTTTGTTTCAATACGCTATTGGTCATGAAAAAGGTGTCTGCAGAGGTGCCGTGGTGAAGTGGTTCATTCACTTTACCATCAGTCGACTGGTTTATGGTTCGAACCCCAGCCCTGAATTCACGTCATTCGGTTAGACATTGATCCACTTTTTTCACTGTCCACCAAGGTGAAAAATGGGTACATGCCAGGATTTATTCCTTGAAAAGCACTGAGCGCCCATTACGGCTGCCAGAGCTATAATAAAGACAGGATGACAAGACCCAAACTTCTTTGGAATCGTACAGGAACATTATACCATGATGTGATTTGCGCTATACAAGAACGGTTTACTATCATGATCATTATTATCATTATTGGTAATATTTATGCACATAAGTGGTATCTATCCGACTTCATGAAGTGTTATTTAGAACTTAAGTAGGTGTGTGTCTGCAGACAAGTTTGAATGATTGTGTGTAATGATAATATTATATGGAAAGCCGCCCTAGGCCTCACCCATGCGTGTCTGATAGATATTGTGATGTCGAATTGACATGGACAGACATGCTGCTGTCTGCAGACATGTACAACAGACAACATGACATACAACACATTCACGATAGGTTGTCGTGTAGTTCAGACGATCACAATGACAAAGAGACATATAATCCTGCACGACGCAATCACAAAATAAAACATCAGTTGAAAAGGAAGTGTAGAAGCCATGTAAGCGTAACAACTACGCTTAATATTTGTAGAGAACATGGTCGTTCATGAAATATGCACCACAGACATGACTGTCAGTCTGTCTGTAGGCGTAACAGACAAGCGTAAAAGACATGGTCGCGTAACAAAGCAGTAAGAAAAAAAAACTGATCCCGCAACAGACATTCGTCACATACATAGTCGCGTATATTAGCGTTAAAGACATGATTAATTAATTCACAGACACGCATAATTCTAACAGACATGCGTAAAAGACATGATTATTGCTAAACAGACGCAGATAACATTAACAGACACAGTATGACCTTACCTTAATGACTGGTGATCCATTCTTCTCAGCCTTCCTGTAAACGATGACATCTTTATGCTTCTTGATCCTTTCCCATCCCTCCTCGCTCTCTGCAGCATCTAGTTTCAGCATGTCCTGGTAATCTTCATCGGTCAGAGGATTCTCTGTAGGCGCGTCTAAGCAAACTTCTACAGGAGCCTCAGCCTGCTTAGCTTCTCCATTGGCCTCTTCCTCCTTCTCTTCCCCCTTCTCCTTCTCCCCACCTTCCCCATTACCAGTCTTTCCCTCCTCTTCCCCTCCTTCCTTCTTCTCCCCTTCCTCCTCCTCCGCTTTCTTCTCCCCCTCTTCCTTCTTCTCCGCCTCTCCGTTTTCCACAGCAGCAGGAGCCGGTGCCTCCTCTGTCTTCACCTCTTGCTTGGTCGGGGTCTGCTCCTCGGTTGCTGGTGCTTGCTCTGTATCAGCCATTTTAGAAATTTCACTCAAAAACTGCTTTAGAATATTCCGATATAAAACCAACGGGATTTTGGAAGTCTTTTCGGCTTTATTTGCGTCGTATAATAATCCAATCTGTTAGGCGTCTGAATAAGTATGTATGCACGCGTATAGCTGACAGCACCCAGTTAACGGTACAGGGCGCGGTCCGAGAGAGAGCCACAAAGCGAGAGAGAGGGTGAGAGAAAAAAAACATGAGTTGCGCTGAAAACGTGCAGCGGACCCCGTCCACGAAGTTCACACCGATTTTCTAGAGCTCTCCGCTAACGCTTCTCTTGTTACCTTTTAAGGAAAATGGGAGTGGACACACCTGCTAAACGCATGCGCAGTGTGCCTGGGAAGTAATGCCTGAAAAGGAGAACGGCTCTAACCACTGTCTAGGGCGTTGGATTGATCCAATCGATTGAAGGGGTGTTTATGACAAATTACATTTAGTATTGGCTTGGCGTGTTATTTTGTTCATTCTATATGTAAAGCATTGTGATTAATGCAGTTAGCTTTAAGGTCTGCATTCTACAACTGCTTGGTTCAGTGTGCGTTTAGAATTGTAAATCCTGGAAATAAAATCTAATAAATAACTTTATAAAACATCCATATAAATCGGGAATAATCTTCGACAAACACAATGATTCACATGGGATCAAGGAGTAAAGCATCTGTGTCTAAAAATACTGTGTTTGACAGAAACTGAAAACGATATGCATTGTAGATGAATAGAAATTACAACATTGGAAATGAAAGTTATTAGTACAGTGGGGACAGCTGTAATATAGTGAGTACTATTATCATGTCTAAAATGATGAGAGAATGAAAGAATGAGTGAATGGAAGAGAAAATGAGTGAATGAGAGAAGGAGTGAATTCATAAATCAATCAACGAATGAATGAAAGAATGAGTGAATGAAATAATGAGTGAATGAACGAATGAGTGAATGAAAGAATGAGTGCATGAAAGAATGAGTGAATGAACGAATGAGTGAATGAAAGAATGAGTGCATGAAAGAATGAGTGAATGAACGAATGAGTGAATAAGTGAATGAAAGAATGAGGAAATGAAAACATGAGTGAATAAATGAATGAATGAATGAATGAATTTTTGGCATGTACAAATACATCAATAGAAATAGTGTCTGTTAAATATGTTTTGTTTTAAAAATTAAAACAGAAGACAGACGGAGACATATTTGGAAATGGAAACCTAACGACCACATTTCAGATAATATAAATTGATATCCGAACAAAAACCGAAAAATAACTGTGTCTCCCTACCACGTCAATTCTTTACATGACTCTCTATACAGAATTTTGCAAGATTTAGTGCGCCCTCTTTGTGAAAAGGCAAGTTTATGTTTTAGATGCCACGAGATTGTAAAAGGTACTTAGAAAATGAATGAATGCTTTTCGCCTCTCATGAAATGTTACTTATTCTGTATGTGATTTTGAAAAAATTATTACTCAATATTCTATTTACATAATAATAATAATAATATGTCTTGTTTACCCAGGGTATTCCCATCAGTATTCAAACTGTTCTCCCTGAGGGCCCTGCAATCATATTATTACCACGTGATGATGACGTTTTAGGAACAGAACAAATATGTGAGCATGTTTTGCGGGTATTGGCTACACCTCGTATTCAGGATCAATAGAAGACGATAAATACCACCTATCGAAATGTCGAGATAGAGCATGAGTGGGCACTTTCAGGACCAACTAACCATGTCGAGAAAAAAATTGGTGTAATAAAAAACCTCGTCCAAATCTATCCTCACAATGGAATCCCTCAAAGATTACCAAACAGATATTACAATGTAGTTTAAGTTTCAGTTTTATTTTTATTTCCAAGAGATCAATCAATATAAAACATTCATGGCAATAAATCAATCACAGAAATCAATTTACATAAATGTTACTTGCATGTTTAAGATATGTGATGTATTGTTCGTTTGGATATCTGCAACACAAGGAACATAAATCAATTTAAACTCGAAGGTTATGTGTGATACTCACTACTCAGATAGCAGGGGAAAAGACCAACAACATGCACTCTTATATATTTTGTCCAAATCCTTAAAAGGGGATCTGGAAAAGAATACTGAAAAACGTCTATTTTTAAAATGCAGTCCTTAAAAATGGACATCCTTGATAATCCCAGACAATATTCTCTCTTTAAAAAAGAGAGTGAATTTTCACTCTATTTTCACTTTCGTTGGAGTGACGTCCGTGATCACTTGTTTAGGAGTGAATATCGATTGATTTTTGAGTGCTCTCTAAGAAGAAAAGAGTGATTCACTCTATTTTCACTATATTTTCACTCTCCACAGGAGTGACGTCCGTGATCACTCGATTTTGTTTTAGAGAGAAGCTCCTACAAATATTACTCGTGAAGAATTCACAAAGCATTTCTTTTAATTGGTTAAAATGATAACCCCACCCAAATTAAAAAAAAAAGAAAAAAATATATATATATATGTAGTCATACGAAAGAAATCAACGTCCCCAAAATAGTACGATGTAGTTTTTGGCTGGGCCTGAGCCAATGATTTTGATTGATTTTGTTTTCAGTATCATTCTACAAAAAAATAGTTTGTTTTCTTTTCTGTTATCTTGTATATCGTCATATATTATACAGTACCTTCATACATAATTGTTTTGAACTATCATGTAATTTGTTGGAGTTTGTTTGCAAACCCGTTACCTTCAATTCATTTCCTCTTTCTTACATTTTCTCTCCCGTTCTTAATCTTCATCTATAATTCTCTTCCGTGCCTATATATATATATATATATACGTTATTGTTCAATAAGACAGACCCGAATAACTTAATACTTTTAATTATTTAATACTTACGCCTGCTTTCGAGTTTGAACGCAGTTGATGTGCCCTTGAAAGACCTTTGTAATTTTTGTATTTATTTACAACTTGAGTATTTTGTTGATAATGAAAAACAGACAAGGTTTCAAATCACGTCAATGATCAGCGCTAGATGGCGCTATTCATATTTCCGCTCATTCAGCGTTTACTGCGACAATTCAAAGGGCAGTCTAACCATTGTGCATAAGTTCACTTGTAGTGAAGCAGAAAAGGAGAACCAGAGTGCCAAGTTTGAAATAAATCAGACAAGTGATAAAAGCTTTATAAATGAATACGTGAAACCACTTAATCAATGCGAACCTCAAACCGGCAATTTAATTAATGAATGGGTTATGATGACATCACGCAAAACAATTTTGTTTGTCGTGTACAAAATATCCTTAATTCTGTTTTTCTTCTAAGTACCTTCTCGCCTTGGCACTTTTGAAATATATTTCCAATAGCAAACTTCTTTAGGTCCTGTGGAAAGAAAAGACCGTCCTAAGTCTATCCGTTGACAACTGAATTATCTCATTCCCATAGGTTTAATACAGAGAGCACCCGGTTCCCGTCGTCAATGGTTAGTAGTTTTTTGTATTGATACAAATAAGAAAGAAGCCCGGCACTACCGACATTATAGAATCAGCCATTTTGAAGCGCCCATAAATGAAACGTTTAATGATTACAGCCTTCGAAAATTCATAAATTTTACATAATCTTGCGTCTCTTTAAAATTGTCTCCTTTCTTTTGAAGCAAGGAGTATGTCTTCTAACGGGTTTAGGACACCTGCCTTCTGGACATCCATTCCCGGATAAGCAACCCAGTCAATTTTCCCCTAGAACCCCCCCCCCAAAAAAAAAAAAAACAAACAAACAACAACAACAACAACTGCCCCCTAGGACAACCACCCCTTCAAACAAGCTGCCCCCTCTTATCTTGATCATTTAGCACAGCGTTTTTTTAAGTTTTTTTTTTTTTACCTGGGTGCCGCAGTACATATTTCGGGGTTCTGCTCTCTCGCAATGAAGAGTGACAAAGTAATGCAATTTACATCTTCTCTGATGAATTTGGGATTGGGGTGACGCGAAACGTTTTTAATTCCTAAAGGATTCTTAAAGGATGCCCTGACAAAAATAGTTGAACAAACACTGATCTAGTAGTCCCCCTTCCCATGTCATTACTTAAACTCACGCTTCGCCAGTGGCTCACTGGCTCTCTCACTCTTTCTCTCTCTCTCTCTCTCTCTATCTCTCCCCCCTCTCTCTCTATGTGGATTTCGATTGAAATCGAATTCGTTTACCAAAACTAAAATACAACTGAAACACCCCAGGGGGGACAATGAAACCTGCCACAAATACAAATCAGTATGGTAATATCAAACAATGCGTGCGACCATGCGAGGCATGTTTACATTTCTTTCATTTTCATAACTTGATCGCGTTCAACTGCAGTTCCCAAAAGTCGTTGTGTGTAACTACTTCCTCGTACGTTTGCTCTATTTGATGTCGGCCTGTTTGGATCGGAGTCGACACTTGAGAACTATTCTCTTTTCTCAACTCAAGAAGGTTTTATCGGATTTGGAAAACGAAGTAATTTCAATGCAATCAGAGCCGTATAGTAAATAATTCGGCTGGAATTATTTAGAAGATCCAAGTCTCACCGGTATCACAACTTACACCAATTCGAGCTACATACACCGCTGTACTTAGTTCGGATTTTTGCACACGGACTGCTCGTGAGGAATATGTCGTTAGACTTGTTAATCAGCAGTTTACAGTTCATTATTCCTCAACTATTATTACGTTGAATACACTCGCGGTGCCCCTGAACTAAAGGCGGTGAATGACGTCATTGGTCCGCACTGAAAGGCCTTCTGCCTGATTATACCAAGGAGGATATTACATAACGTGAGTAGTTCATTTTATGTAATATTTGGTAAAGCCTTAGTCAATTAGGAACACCTACCCGATCGCTACTAACATAGATAGTTGGCAAGGTATTCATCTTTAGAGTACAAAAAAATACATCTCCTTGGTAATAGGCCTACCTATTTTTGAGGTTATCGAATAATGCATTGGGGTGATCAAAGGGAGGATACAGTCATGACAGAGAGGGACACACACACACACACACACACAGATATTGTTTTGTGGCCGTTTCACTTTATTATGCAACATTTTGTCCACGCTAATAGATCGAGGAGTATATTCCCCTGGCGACCAGGTCAATCTACCCCCTCAAACCTTGATTATTTAGTACAGATTTTTTTTTTTAAAGCGGGGTGCCACAAAATAGTATCCAGTCTTTTGCCAAATTTAGAATCAAATATGCCCATACATGCCCATACGTGTGTAAATGGCAAAGTATGAGTGTCATGCATAGTGATGTGATGAATTTTGGATTGGGGTAACAAGAAGTTTTTTATTTCTTAAAGGGTGTCCTTAATACGATTTCTAAAAAGGTTGAAAAACATTGATCTATAGTCAATCACCCCCACCCTGACTTAAGCATACGATCCCCAATTGCTAACTCGCGCCCTCAGTCTCTCATTCTTTATCTCTCTCTTATTCACTTCCTTACTCAAACCCTACCCTCCCCTCTCTCTCATTCTTTCGCTCTCTCTCTTATTCACTTCCTTACTCAAACCCTACCCTCCCCTCTCTCTCATTCTTTCGCTCTCTCTCTTATTCACTTCTTTACTCAAACCCTACCCTCCCCTCTCTCTCATTCTTTCGCTCTTTCTTATTCACTTCCTTACTCAAACCCTACCCTCCCCTCTCTCTCATTCTTTCGCTCTCTCTCTTATTCACTTCCTTACTCAAACCTTACCCTTACCTCTCTCTCTCTCTTATTCACTTCCTTACTCAAACCCTACCCCTCCCCTCTCTCTCATTCTTTCTCTCTCTCTTATTCACTTCCTTACTCAAACCCTACCCTCCCCTCTCTCTCATTCTTTCGCTCTCTCTCTTATTCACTTCCTTACTCAAACCCTACCCTCCCCTCTCTCTCATTCTTTCTCTCTCTCTCTTATTCACTTCCTTACTCAAACCCTACCCTCCCCTCTCTCTCATTCTTTCTCTCTCTCTCTTATTCACTTCCTTACTCAAACCCTACCCTCCCCTCTCTCTCATTCTTTCTCTCTCTCTCTTATTCACTTCCTTACTCAAACCCTACCCTCCCCTCTCTCTCATTCTTTCTCTCTCTCTTATTCACTCCCTTACTCAAACCCTACCCTCCCCTCTCTCTCATTCTTTCGCTCTCTCTTATTCACTTCCTTACTCAAACCTTACCCTCCCCTCTCTCTCATTCTTCCTCTCTCTCTTATTCACTCCCTTACTCAAACCCTACCCTCACCTCTCTCTCATTCTTTCTCTCTCTCTTATTCACTCCCTTACTCAAACCCTACCCTCCCCTCTCTCTCATTCTTTCGCTCTCTCTTATTCACTTCCTTACTCAAACCTTACCCTCCCCTCTCTCTCATTCTTCCTCTCTCTCTTATTCACTCCCTTACTCAAACCCTACCCTCACCTCTCTCTCATTCTTTCTCTCTCTCTTATTCACTCCCTTACTCAAACCCTACCCTCCCCTCTCTCTCATTCTTTCGCTCTCTCTTATTCACTTCCTTACTCAAACCTTACCCTCCCCTCTCTCTCATTCTTCCTCTCTCTCTTATTCACTCCCTTACTCAAACCCTACCCTCACCTCTCTCTCATTCTTTCTCTCTCTCTTATTCACTCCCTTACTCAAACCCTACCCTCCCCTCTCTCTCATTCTTTCGCTCTCTCTTATTCACTTCCTTACTCAAACCTTACCCTCCCCTCTCTCTCATTCTTCCTCTCTCTCTTATTCACTCCCTTACTCAAACCCTACCCTCACCTCTCTCTCATTCTTTCTCTCTCTCTTATTCACTCCCTTACTCAAACCCTACCCTCCCCTCTCTCTCATTCTTTCGCTCTCTCTTATTCACTTCCTTACTCAAACCTTACCCTCCCCTCTCTCTCATTCTTTCGCTTTCTCTCTTATTCACTTCCTTACTCAAACCCTACTATCCCCTCTCTCTCTCCCTCTCTCTCGTAATCGAACCCCAACCACTCTTTCTCTCTCTCAATCACTAACTCACTCGCCTCCCCTTTTTTTTTACACACACTCTCTCGATCTTTAAGCCCTAATCGCTCTGGGCCACTAACCCAATCTATATCTTTCTCTCTCTTTCACCTACCCGCTCACGTATTATTTGTCCCTCTCTCTTCCACCCCTCTCTCTCTCTCTCTCTCTATCTCTCACACTCTCCCTAATTCACTCCCTTACTCAAACTCTACCCTCCCCTCTCTCTCATTCTTTCTCTATCTCTTATTCACTACCTTACTCAAACCCCAACCGCTCTCTCTCTCTCCATTACTAACTCACTCGGCCTTTTTTTAATTCGTCACACACTCTCTCGATCTTTAAGGCCTAATCGTTCTGGGCCACTAACCCAATCTATCTCTTTCTCTCTCTTGTACCAATCCACTCAGTTATGCTATTTCTTTCTGTTCCCCTCTTTTTCTTTCTTTCTCATCACTAACTCCTTTTTTTTTCTTTCACAACACACCCACACAGTTAACATTTTAGGCCTAGTCGCTTTTGCTTACGTATCCAATCCATCTCTCTCTTTTTCTCTCCTTCACCCACCCTCACACTTATTCTCGTTTTCTGTGTCTCCCCGTTTCTCTCTCTCTCTGTGAATTGAGATTGAAATCAGATTCTGTTTCAACACTAAAATACAAATGAAAGACCCCAGGTGCAAAAAGGAAACCCGTCACTAATACAAATAAATATGACAATATTAAACAATGCGTGTGTTCATGCGAGGCATCGAACCATTTCTTTCATTTTCATAACTTGATCGCGCTCAATTGGAATCCTGACGCTGTGTGTTATTATTACTCCCTCGTATGCTCTACATTCATGTCGGCCTGTTTTGATTGGGAAGTCGACATATGAGAACTATCCTTCTTTCTCAACTCAAGCAGGTTGTATCGGATTTGGCAAATTAGGTGATTTTGATACAACCACAGCCGGAGAGTCAAGAATTTGGCAAGAATTTCCAGTCAGAAGATTCCAGTCTCGCCGTTGATATTTTAGTTTACACCCATTTGAGCTGCATGCACCGATGTACTCAGTTCGGATTTTTGCACACGGACTGCTCGTGAGGAATATATCGTTAGACTTTTTAATCAGCAGTTTATAGTTCATTATTTCTCAATTATGATTACGCCCACAAACTTCATGTTCACCTGAATCGTAGGCGGTGAATGACGTCATTTATCTGCACTACTGGCCTACTGCTTGATTATACACATTACGTAAGTTGTTCATTTTACGTGATAGTTGGTAAAGCCTTTGTCAATTTAGCCCTTGTCGATGCCCTCGCGCTGTTGGAGTCTCTAAATTCTGGCGAGCGAAGCGAGTCAGAGAAACTGACTTTCCTTTTCCTCTCTCTCTGCCCCCCTCTCTCTCTCTCCCTTACTCAATCCCTACCCTCTCTCGTTTGTACACACACACACACACACTCTCTCTCTCGATCTCGATCTTTAAGGCCTAATTGCTCTAGGCCATTTACCCAATCTATCTCTTTCCCTCTTTTTTCACCAATCCACTCACTTATTTTATTTCTTTATGTCTCTTCCCCCTCTCCCTCTCTGCCCCTCTCACTCAGTCCCTTATTCAATATGTATTTCCCCCCTCTCTCTCTCTCTCTCTCACTCTCTCTCTCTCTCTCTCTCTCGCTCTCTTATTCACTCCCTTACTCAATTCCCAACCCCTCTCTCTCTCTCTCTCTCTCTCAATCTCGATTTTTTAGGCCTAATCGCTCTGGGTCACCTACCTAGTCTATCTCTTTCTCTCTCTTTCACCCACCCACTCACTAATTCTAATGCTTTCTCTCTTCGTCTTTACCATCAACTGAAACGATATCCAATTCTTTTTTCAAAGCATCTTAATTTATTTCAATGGATTTTGTTATTGTTTTGAAAGCACTAACTGTCTTTTCTGTCGCATTATTAGAACAGCAACTTAGTCTAACTCCCGCCGTTGCATGCACACGATTTTTAGTGTCAGTGCAGTGGTGAACATTTCGGGTACCCGGTCCCCGCCCGAAATTTTCAAGTCAAAACCGGGTTCGGCAAAACCCGTGATGACTTAGGCCTATTTTTAGCCTATCCGATATGCGTCGGGCTGTACTAGTATACTAATCGCGTTTATTTGGAGAGTACGTGCTATCGGCGCGGGCGTCAGCACTGGTATATGCGAAAAGTTTTATTTTCTATTATGTACCATGTTTCGTTCGTCGAAAATCTACGAACCCCCTATAAAGCTCTTTCATGAATATTTATGTAACATGGAACAAAATAGGCCAATGCGCGATGAGGAACCTGGAGATGATATTTGATTGGTTGAATCAAATTGATCGATCACCAAATAAGGCTAGTCTTATGAATCATGCATGAGAATCCGCTCGTCGATATGAATAATGATGAGTTGACCAATGATGATAGGCGCTCGGGCTGACGCCCGCGCCGATGTCAGTCTCCATAACGCGATTAGTACACTTACCATTAGCCCGACGTCATCGGATAGGCTAGCCTATTTCAGACAGAGCCCCGGTAGGAATTTGTTTACACTAGTATTACGTAAGGAGATAAAAAGTTCAGCTGCAGTCCAATATCATAATCCCTCATGCAGAGCCTGAAGCCTCTGTCGAAGTTTTGAACGAGAGAAACGAAATTGGGGTATTGCTACCTCATCAAAGTTACATTGGTGCCTGTGTAAAGGCCCGGTCACACAGCCTTTCGCGTCTGTATCGCGGGTAAAATTTCGCGATTTTTTTTTTGCCCTCGGTTGCCCTTGGTGGAAAATGTGCAAAATTGGCTTAACCGCGGTTTACCCGTAGTATGCCCTCGGAACAGACGCCGGCGACTGTTCCGCGTCCTTATCGCGGGTGAAGCGCGGCGGTACCGCGGCCTACCACGGGTATAATAAAGCAGGTCATTACGGTGACGGGGATCCATGTTCACCCCTTGACGTCTGGAGCACAACTGACGAATGCTCGGCAAATCGC
>BEXV01001570.1:27533-41729 GCA_003118195.1 Hemicentrotus pulcherrimus
AAATAACTGACTTTGTATTTATTGCAAGTGTAAGGTTCTGTGAAATATCTCTTTATTGTGCATCTCCAGAAAGCAAATTCCATTAGTTATTTATGAATGACAAAAGCATTGAGTGAAATGTAACATATGCAGATAAAAAATAACCAAGAAACCATCAATTTTTATTATCATCCTACATTTTGCTAATCCTTCTAGATTTTTCTGTGAAGATACATGTTCATCTGTATGGGGCCAGAAGGGCGTTTACTTTAACAAAGACTTGATGTCCTTCTGGCTTTGAGTTTAATATACTTTCTCTGTATTCTGTATTAAAACGATCCAAGTATTTAACTTTCTTTATAGGAGACAGTGAACTTTATGTTGACAATTCTAGAGAAACATATTTCTTTCTGACAATGTCAGTGATCTTAATGTTCCTTTTAAGGGCTCCTTGATACAACGAAAAAGTTCATGCAACTTCCGAGATCATCGGCATCAAGCTCACTTTGAACAACCATGTTTCTTTTTCCTCTTCCTTTCCAGTCTATTTTCAGCGGATCAGGGATATATTTGGTTGACTTTTTAGAATGACAATGTATAAAAGGTGAACTGTGAAGTGATTTATAGAAGAGCTTTTAAGGGACTGACTAGGAGGAGAGGAATCTAGAATAAATCAGTGAATAAATCGTGAAGTTTTCTTGTAAGAGGTCAAAGACCCATGTTCTGCAAGTCCCAGTATTGACTTTTGAATAGCGCATTGAAATATTTATTCACTTCAGATGAGATATAATGTTATTTATTGAGTATATGACAAGAGTAGTCCTATTTCATCATAACCAGTTGAACTTGCATTCTTTTCTCTTTCTTTCCTCTTTGCCATTGAATTGATTTTGTTCACACTCAGTCTCACCATACTAGTCACAGGCTTGATATAAACCTAAATTTGACTTTTCAAACAGTAAATGATGTAAGCTGTTAATTATAAATTACAGAGATCTGTACTTTAAAAACAAAACAGGGAGAGATCATTGAAATTACTCAGGGGGAGTGGAAATGAAGTGGAACAAAAGAGTTTAAAAATCTCTATTTTCTATTTAAAGGGATGCGGTAACTTTGTCTCAGATTCTGAAACAAAATTCTGGATTTAGCTCATGCTGCAATGATAATTATAAACCTTTAGGTCATTCAGGAATGCCATGACTTTTACAAGCCGATCCCCTGTCTGATTATCAAGATATTTATGATTGGAATTACAAATTTTGAAAACCGTTTGCCAAACGGTTTTCTTAACACTACAGTCTATTGGAGAAATCGAGTATGGTAAAACCGGTCACTCAAAGATTTTTACTTTTTTGAAGCACTTCTTGATCATTTTGAAGCGTGATTTTTTTTAGGGCTTCAATATTACACCATATCACAGAAACCGATAACATGTAGGGCCGTGTATCTCAGATTTAACATTGTTAAATGATGCCTTTAGAGAGCTCTCTAATTAATTGATATTCACTTTTAACTGAGTAAGGACTGACCTGACTCACAGTGGAGTGAAAAATGAGAGAAAAAAAATTTTTTTAGAGGGGGGGAGAGAGAAACTGGGTGAGCACTGACCTGACTCACAGGGGAGTGAAAAATGAAAGAAAAATCACTTTTTAGAGGGAGAGAGAGAGAGAGAGAGAGAGAGACTCAAAATGACAAAAACAGATTAGTGAATATTTGAGGGGGAAATCTGATGAAGAAGAATAAATGACTCCCCAATCCTCCCCCCCCCCTCTCTTTCACATGGTGCAACCGCTAACCTTAAGCCTAATGTATAAGAATAATAGTTATGCAGTATAAAATTTGCGATCAATCAATCACAAACTGGCAAATATACCTCATGAACACCTCTACCATTTGCTCTATACATTATGTACTGAACAAATTCACAATTAAAAAAAAAATCATTGTCTAACCTTATTCTATGTCCTAGATATAATAATTGCAAATGTATGCTATTTCTTTAGAACCGCTATTATTATGCAACAGATCTATTCTGTCCTCAACCTCAGAGAAAATGAGAACTTATACAATTTTCAGTACAAAACAAATGGGGCAGGTGGTCAAGAGGTACGGCAGAGTTGCTCATTTGTGTTTGATTGATTGTCAACATTAAATATTTATAACGTAGTTATCCTCTGAAGGATTTGCCTCAAATTATCAATGAACTGTTTCTTATTTCTCTCATTCTGTGGTTTTATTTAAACAAAAATTAAAACCAACTTAATAGCAGGGTAGATTTCTGCTATAAAAAGAGGAATTAAGGACTTTTTGGTAAGATCCTAGAGATTTCATACCAGTATTAGTGATGTTATGTGGATGTATGCCCACTGAATTGTGGAGGCATTGGTATATTTTAATTGTTATCATTAAAGAAATTCAACTATATGCTACTTATCTAGTGTACAGAATCTATATGTATCATTCAATTCTAATTGGAAATTGAGGGTGGGAAACATGTATTTGTCAGTAAATAATTTATTTAATGTGTACCAGAAGAGAGAAAATAGCTGTAGATTTTCATCTTCAGCTACATGTTTCCATACTTCTAACTTGCATTGAAAATTGTCATGAGAAATGGATACATTCAGAACATAAGCTTTCCACTTTTTTCTTCCTCTTTATTGCATGGAACATTAGGTTGAAGAGGAGTGTGTAAATATCACTCTTTTGTGAGAAAATCATTGTCGGTCAACTAGTTTGTTTGTACATTCTTTAGAGTCAGCCAACTTTGAATCAGATCTTGTGCAGAGCTTCCCAAACATGTACACGTGTAGTGTTTGTACAATTTCAACCAGGAAACAATAGAGTTGTTTGCTTGCCCAACCCTCCTGAAGTCAGTCTGAAAGGATTACTTTTTAAAAATTTCAGTTACTAGTATTTGTACTCGTGCATCTGCCAGTGAATGTAATTAATGTATAAATTGGTAAGGACGGGGACAATGCAGCAAAAACAATACAAGGCTTTGATATCGAAAAAAACTAATTTCTTATATGGTAATCATGGTATAAGTCTTACTCTATTTTAAACCTTTGACGTATTGCTTGTTTATGGATTATAAATACCAAATAGAGAAAGAAAGTTCCAACTTTAAGAACAAGCAGCAGAGTAACAGAAACAGCTTCAAATGACAGTAATTGCATTTGCAAGATAACATTTATGAATTGTCCTCTTGGCTATAACTATTTCTCAGAGTGCTTGATTGTGAAATATATTTTTACCTTATCTTCAATTGTGTCATACTTACATGTATAATCGGCTTTATACTGCTTATATACAAGTATTAATCAACCATGATCATGAAGATAGAGTATGCTTAGGATTAATCCTTTTTCAAATTGTTTCAGTTTGTGGTTGTTTGTTTGTCAGGCTGTGGATACAACTTTTGATCAGATAAAATAATTCTTACACAAAACCTGGGCAAAGTCCCATTAGGATAAGATCAAATACAAATATATCAGTCATAAAGTAAATATGTATTGTTTTATTTTGTTGGTGGTTTTACATACACTTACATGTATTGAGACATGTAATACTTGCTGTATTGATGGAACATACACACATTTCTGTAAATGTCTAGAGCAGTGTGTTCAAATATTCATTCATGTTTAGAAACAATTGTACTTGTATGACTCATTGCTTGATCAAAGGTATATATTTATTTTATTTTATCTAAGAATGTGCTTCATGATCACGAATACTGAAATAGTTGATTAAACATCTAGTTCTCTCAATATTGATTAATGATTTCATGTGACTAACCTTTTAGTATTGGGGCAACAAGAAAACATGCATATCCCTCAGTGAAAACAAAAATATTGAAATGTTTCCAACAGAGTTGGCTAGGGGCATACTTTATTTTAACACATTTTACAAAATGAAAGGCTTGTAAGTTGTAGCCAGAAGTTTGTATTGATTTATTCTTAATTTTTTTGTCAGATTTTCACCATCAAAAGCTGAACAGCGTGTCTAACATTACTACCATGACAACAGTATAGTATATATCAAAAAGTTAATGCCAACAAAAGGAAATCATGTTCATGTATGGAGACATTTCTCTTTGCTGAAATTGTTTTCAGTAATCATTCAGTATGATTCAATTGATTATCCCTTTTATCTCCTACTCCTGAAGCTGAATTAGGAGATTACGATGAAGAGCTTCATCCGGCAAGCTATGTTTCTGAGTTCCGTTTTGTACCTAATCAGACTGAAGAGCTTGAGAAAGCTATCTCAGAACATCATAAAAAACTCAGGTAAGATTCAAACTTTCAAATTTTAAATTCATATCCTGTCTTGCACAATGCACAAAACTACTTATTTTCATATCATTTTGCCATCTCTGCTCTTTGTAATCTGAACTAAATCAACCGTGTGAATCACTAATGAATGTCAAGCAATGAAACTCCAGTATATCATCTGTTTCAGGAACATTTCGCTAGAATCAAGATTGACAACTATCTTTGAATAGTTCGTTAGGTACCCTCCCTCCCTTGATTTCTTCTTGTCTCAAGCATCCTCCTCATTTAGACCAACCTTACTGCTTTCTTTCTTCACCATATTTGTCCATGAAATCTTTGGTCTTCCTTTCCCTCTTATGCCATCCACTTCCAGATCCCACACTCTTTTCACAGATTCATCATTTTCCCTTCTCAACACATGATCAATCCATCTCAATCCACTTCTCTTAACCACTTCCACCACACTTTCTTCCAGACCCAACCTTACCATGAGCTCACTTGTTTTCTTTTCTTTCTTTCAGGAGTCTTCAACCCTCGAGAGCAGAGATGGGGTTCCTGGACAGGGCCAAGCGGCTAGAGATGTATGGGGTAGACCTGTGTCCAGTGGTAGGCGGAGACCACATAGAGTACTTCATAGGAACCACGCCCAAGGGTGTGGTCATCTACCACAACAAGAAGAGGGTTGCTTTATACAACTGGTGAGTAGAGCAGAGCAAGATTGTGAGGGTTAAACCGGAGTCAAAATTACTATTAATATCTTTTCTATCCTTTTCTATTATTACCAAACTATATTGAGTTTGTGATTCCTGTGACAGGTATTCTAAAATGCTATTAATACAATAGTTGATTAAAAAGTAATAATAGAAAGATTTTCACTGTTTTGGTATAGAGTAATGCAGAGAAATAAATGCACATTTGATGATTATTTCAATTTTCCATTGTACTTCTAAAGATAGGGCAAGTTTAGTTGTATATATATATATATATATATATATATATATATATAAATTATTCTCAGTCCTACTCTATCATACTATTTCTCTCCTCTCCCCCACATTCTTTCCTATCTTTAGATTCTTTCATTCTCATCCTCTTTCTCATCCTTTTCCAATCTCTTTTTTCATCATTTCATACAATCTTTTTATAATTCATAATCTTTCTTCCAATGACATCTCATCCTATCCTCCCAAATCCATTCCATAAATCTATTATTTTCTCCTTCTTACAGGTCAAAAATCAAACAGATGAACTTCAGACTTACAGAGTTCAAGATCATGGTTGAAGGCAAGGTAATGAGGAGATCATCTTTCTTTATAACCTTCATAAATTTCACTGATTTATTCAATATATTCAGAGAAATGAAGCTTCGGTATTCAAGAGCTTGACACTATAACATTATTTCGCTGAAAATGGAATGACGATGAGTTTAATTCCAAGTCTCTGAAGAAGTTCTTGGGCCTCAGGGGGCATAACTCAGTGGTGACTGTTGTGTTATTTGTTTGTTTGTTTGTTTTTTTGTCTTCTTCTTCTTCTTTCTTTTTGTTCTTTTTCCTTGTAAGGTTATTGTTTTTTATCCATTTAACTTGCCATTATTTCTCTTCATTTTATGAGAAATTATTTAGCACTTTGAGTTTGATAGTCAAACAGCATTCAGTGGAGAAATCAACCAGGTGTTTTCAGACTCAATCTTGACACTTATCAGATTTCAGACATTGCAAATTTCCTTTTGTTTCTGAAATATTTTGTTTGTTGTGTGGATGTACTGGTCAGATTCATGTAATATTGACTATTTGATTCTGTCAAGACCATGAAAGAAATTAACCCATTGAATGCAATTTGATTTCAGCAAAACATAAAATAGTTATGGACCCCAGCGTTTGGTAATCTCTGGCATGATACTCGTACCTGAGAAATACTGATACCATTTTGTTTTCTACGTTTGTTAACATTTAGTTGATGTCAGTTGTGCATGTTCAGTACAATATTTATTTAAAAAAATAATGATATCACTGTATGAAATATCTTTTAGCTATAGAAAGACGAGCTGAATTTTCTGTCTCCAAAAAGGAGGTTATAAGGATCAAAACAAGTAGTTTTACAAGGGAAAACATGTCCTGTGTTATTTGATTTGATAAGGCTCATCTCACTCATCAAAACCATTACACTTAGAGAGAAAATCAACCCAAACAATCCCAAAGTACTCTCTCCCTCTTGGTATGTGTACCCTAGCTTGATGTTGATAGATGAGAATGAAACACAATTATAAACCCTGTTTTGTTTCATAGTGCTGTGCATTTGGAGGGGGAGAGTTGAATGTGCGATGAAGAAATGGAAGCGGAGAGTGAGAGAGAGAGAGAGAGAGAGAGAAGCGTAATAAGGGTGAAAGGAAAAGAGAGGTGGAAGGTAATGAAGGAAAAAAAAGGGAAAGTGATAAAGGTAGAAGGAAGGGAAAATAATTAAATTAATAAAGAGTGAGAAACAGAGAAAAGTGACAAGAAGGGGATGGAGCTGTGCAGAAGTGTGATGAAGAAAAAAGGAGAATTAGACAGATTGATAAGAATAGGAATTGAGGGATGGATAGAGATATATGAAAATGAGATAATGGAGATAAAAAGAGTGAGAAAATGTGTGTGTGAGAGAGATAGAGAGAGACGGAGAGAGAGACAGCTCTAGACAGAAACGGGTAGAAATTTGACAAGAATCGAAGGAGACAGGCCAATCCTACCCCCTGGCAAAGTGGAATGAAATAGATACTGTTGACAAATTGTTGTGTAGCAACAAATCAGGAGAGGCATTTATTCCTGTAATATAAGTGACATTAATGTTCCTTAAACACACAATGAAATCACAGATAAAACATACCTCAACTGTTCTGACACCTGACTCATCGCTCAACAGGGGCAAACATATATTATTAATTGGCATAGCCCATATTTTAAAAACTCCAGCTGTCAAGCACTAACAGCCCCCCCCCCCTTCATGTATTATTTTGTAGAACATTGTGGATGTTGAATTTTATGGCCCTTTTTACTATGAGATCATGCTCGGCTTTCTTCAAGATCACAAAATTGATGAAAAGTTAACATTCGGTGAAAATTTGGAGTTGAAAGGATTGAAAGGAGAACAGAAAATCAAACATGTTTTTCTACTCAAGTTACCTGGACAGACAATGTATTTTAATTAAACCATCAATATTGCTCACTCTCTCTTTATTTCTCCCATCTGTTTTTCTTCTCTCACCCTTTTCCCTCTATAAATGTACTCTCTGTCTTCTCTCTCTCTCTCTCTCTACCCCCTGTCTCTCTTCTCTTCTTTTCTGTCAATCTTTCTCTCTTTTTATCTCCCTGTATCTGTTTGTATTTCTGTGTCTTTCTCTACTTCTTTCCTTTCATACCTGGCACACTCTAACCGTGGACCTAACCCAGCTTGCAAGAAGAAAACTGTTATCTCACACCCAAACTTTCCAAAAGTCTCCCAATTCTCACCGATAACTTGGCATCCCTACCTTCCAGTTTCACTTCATTCTTTTTATTGTTTCAATAAACAGCAGGCCAGGTGGTCGGCCAACATGAATGTTGTTCTAATGAGCCATATGCAACATGCCCAACACTTAAAAAACCTGCCGTGTTCATGACCTAAATATTGTTATTTGATACCCGTAAGCAGTGAGGCACTTGATTCTGGAGCACTTCTTAGCAGTCCTGCAGTTTTTGTTGAGTGGGACAGATGGATGAGTTAAAAATAACTTAAAGTTAAAGTATCTTTTTCTTAAGACTTAATGGCAAAAACTGATATGGATTCTGTCATTACAAGACAGCATCATAAAAGATGTCAGGTATAATACTTGTTCTAGGTATTACATTTTTATTGTTTGTCTGTCTTCTTCAGATTTTCAATAATTTGAAATTCAGGCTTTCTGCTCTAATCACCTTCAAAGGAATTTGCTAGTATCATTGGATTCCCCTCCAAATCTTATGTTACAAAAATCCCAACATTCTGTTGATGTTGTACACGTTATACTTAACTATGGCAACATATCTGTGAGGTGCGATAGAAGATTCCTAGGAGATGTTTCAGGTTTCTTTTGTATGACAATACAGCTATTTGTTTCTCATAATGCCATGTCAGACTTAGCCAAGAAATTGATTTGTTTGTTTTACTTGACTGCTAAGAAAGCATGTGTATGATTTTAAGTAAGCGACCAAGGGACCAATGGCTTTAAGTCCTCTCCGAGGGACTTGGTAATTAGGAGTAATACCTACCAAAGGGCAAAAGCACATCGAGTTGAGCTTCAAAACCGAGGCTTGAAGGTTATGAGACCACTGCTCTACTACTGAGCCATTGCACCAATGCAAAAGTTGTACATTTTAGAGTTCTAATGCTGTAGGCTCAGTTACAAAGGACTGTCCTAAAACTCATGGGGCTTCTCTTCTGTTATCATGGGCCATTAAACTGCTCTAACAGCATGCATGGGTAAGGTTTCAGAGAACTCTCCTAATGGTATTAGGATGTTATAGATATAATAAGGGCATCTGAACTTTGAAGGTGACTGGAGGAAAGGAAGACGTACCCTGCTTCCCCCCCACCCCATGCAGTTACACCATACCAGGCAGAAACACGTTCATCGTGCTCTTTAACACCCCTGTTCCATACACCCTTGTGTCTTTCAGGAGTTCTCTTGGACACTCCCATCGCACAGATCCTGCAAGCATATATTCCAGTGTTATATAGAGCAGCATATGTTCTTCAGGTTAAGACCATCAATGCTAGAACGCAATGGAACACTAACAAAGTCACTCAAGAGCAATGGCAGCAGATACAGGTATTTATAGCTGAGTTTTCTTTCTTAGTACAGTCAACCTGCTTTAGTGACCACCTGTATACAAAGACCACCTGTCTACAACAAGCACATTTGTTGCTTCCCTTGAAAATGGTTTCTCATTGAAACATGTACTAAAGGAACCTGTCTACAAAGACCAATTTTTGTGTTTCCCTTGGGCGGTAGCTTTAGACAGGTTTGACTGTACTTAAATTTTGTATACAACATTATACTAACCGTTGTTCAGAGAACAGCTGACCCTTCCATGAATGCCCTTGAAAATAATTTGATGCCATATGAATTCACTTGTATTAATGCTGCTGCTCAGAACTGCTTTGAAGTTTAGAAAACTATGACACAATTTATTCATAATTAATTCAAAATGTCCTTGTTCCTTGTGCCAATTGATGCTTTTGATGACTCTGATGACTGTTCTTTGTCCCGCACGACTGACCACCTACTGAATCACTTTTAACAGCAATGACTTTTGAACGGGTAAATGTAACCATTTATTTTGATACATGTGGCAGAGTCATATGTAAATGTGAAATATGGTAGATAATCAGGCATCGATCCCAAGCCTCAGGTCCAGAATGTCCCTAGCTGAATGAATTATTCTAAATTTTCAGATAAAAGGTTTCATAACATTGAATTGATAATTTGTTTTAACTTTCTCTTGTTTTCTTCAGTTTCAGGACCCAGGAGGAGGCACTGCAGAACTCCATGAGGCTAAGGCGACCTGAGCCTCAAGTCCAGAGGGTCCCAAGCCGACGCTATCTCAGGAGAGTTGCTGGCAATGATGTTGATGAGAGCCTTTACATCAACCATTCCTCCTTGATGATGAACGGAACACTGGGTGTGGAGGAGGCAGATGGGATGATTATGTCATCTGGAAGGGTCGCCAAGACAATAGCTCCTGAAGCGGTTAGGAGGTGAGTTTTAAATAATGATAATAATAATAATATGGATATTTATATAGAACAGGTATCCACCAGGCTCTGGCGCTTTACACATATTACCCTGGTTATAGCCCAGCTGCTGAAGTAGCTAGGACTCAAACATATCAAGTACCCATTTACACCTTGGTGGAGAGTGGCAAATGTAGATTACCGTCTTGCCAAAGGACATAAGTGCCGTGGTCGGACTTGAACCTCTTACCTTGTGATATGCAGTCGGGTGACTTATCCACTAGTCCACAACACTTATTGGATCTTGAGACATCATGTAGATGTCAGTAATAAGTCAGTTTACGGATTTCAGTCTGAAAACTACTGAGGTTCAGCAAACATGGACATGAAGCCTGCAGTCTTGTCCTGCAAGAAATCTAGAATGGTACATTGACTTACTTTTTTTTGCATTAAATTCTCTAACCTCAAAACTATGATGTTCCTTCTGTGAGACTTGTCATTGATTGAATTTGCCATAACTGGTAGCTGATCTCAATCTGAAGCAAATTCTTGGAGATGATATTTAAAAGTGTATTGCATAACCTTCCTTACGTTCAAGAAAGGGCCTTAAAACCAAGACAAAATTACAAAGATTTGTAACTTGTATTATTAAAATAGAGCTCAATAAGCATATTATATTCTTTCTCTTCACTTCCAGGGCACACAGTCAGCTGAGTGGTAGAGAGAGTCCAACATCTGGTATAAGTATCAGGTCTGTACCTTGGGATGATGCTGATGGAGCTCTGTCTGATAGGTAAGGACGATGAGGATAACGATGATGGTTATGATGATGATGATGATGATAATGACGACGACGGTGACAACGATGACGACTACGACGATGATGATGATGATGATATTGTTAATGTCTTGTAGCATACAATTCTTTGTTTTTCGTTCTTACGGCGAACAGCGGTAGAACAAAGATGAAGACACTCTAGTTTGTGTGCTTACCTAATAACGAAAGAAAGGAAAAGGTTCATTGATATTTTTTTCCATTGCATACAGGGGTTTATTCACACGGAGCGGTGAGTCACCTGTCACAACAAGAAGTGCACACAAACCAAGGAGGAGACATCACCATGGCGACAGATCAGGCAGCGAGACAGAGTCTATTAGCTCAAGGAAATACAGGTAAATCATATGCAGAGTTGATTACTCATACAATGCCATTTTGTGCTTGACTATGACTTTATGAAAAGAAGCCACCAGGGAATAGCCTTGAAATTGAAGAATGTAATAAATCTTTGTATTCTTTGTATTGGCAGTCTATAAACCATAATTAAGTGATCTGTTATTTTTACTTTGGCCCATGTACTTTCGTGTTCTTTGGCTTCATTCTTATTCTTTTTCCATGTATATATCAATATTTCATAATAAAGAAGTACTGAAATTCTCTGTTTCTAGGATCCAAATTAATTTAGATGTGGCTGTTTTTCATCTTTACAGGTACCGAAGGTCATTAACAGGGTCAGAGGCTAGCGGAGATGAGACGAGCCATCGGAGGAGAAGGAGAAGGAGAAAGTAAGGGAATGAACAAACTAACATGGAGGAAAGATCATAGAGTATGGAGAGTGTAACACAGTAGGGCATGTAATGGCTACCAGTGCTCATCATTCACCTGTCAAAATTGCGCATGTACTCTTTAGACGTTTTAATGATTTTTTCAAAATTTGACTCAAAAAATGCTAATTATCTAAAAGCTGTCTTCTGCTCTAGACCCTCTTTAATTACAATTTTGTTTGTAATTCAGTTTTTTTCTGCTTCTAATTTAAGATGTTTTTTCAACAAACAATTGCTTCCACCTTAAAAAACCCTCTGTATTTTGTTTTTTCTTTATGTCTAGGTCACGAGATAGCAGTGGGAGTGATGGTGAGGGAAGGCATCGAAGAAGGTGAGTTTCAATCCCTTTTAGTATCTATACAGATGATATGACTCTGTGTGAAACTTGAGTTTGATTTGTTTGACTTCATGCTTGATTTCCAAATTTAGCCTTAGAAAATGTTGTATTCATACCTGTTATATGTCTGCAAAAAGCTCTTATGCAGAGTTATGAAAAGAGTTCCCTACAGTCTAACATTCTTAAGATCCAAACAACAATGAAAATTAATAGAACAACTTAGGTGGAAAGAAAATGGGGGAGATGTATGAGAGCGCATGTGGAAGTGACACTTCATCTACCAAGGGATAAATTACAGAGCTGCCAAAAATGGCAAGTTTCAGCTCCCCAAACAGGCATATTCACATTGTCATAGGTATATCTTATATACAGTTAGTGTGAAATGCTAGGTGCACAACCCCTTTATGATTATGGAAAAGAGCATATTGCGATGGAGTGAGGCAAACGTGCATTGGCACAGTGCCAAACACTTAAAGCTTGTTTGTATGATCCGCCTGGAGAGGTCTTAACCCTGTGCCCTGTTCTTTAATTTCCGTATGAAAAATTAATGAAGATGAATGATCGGGCTGCCTCTGTTTTCATGATACTTCCCAATGTTCATCAGTCAGACGTCTTGATTTTTAACCCATAATGATATGATACCCTGTGGGAGATATTGAGAGGAATGAGCAATTGGGAGTAAGAAGTAAATGTAGATTTTGTATACTTGATGTTGAACTGCTATCAGTTTAGAAATGGAATAGCTATCTATGATATGATTCAAGCAATAGGTTATGCTTGTGACAGTTTGGACTTTGGATGAAAATGTGATTTGGAAGGGGGTTGGTTAGCAAATTCCTTGCTTTTTGTCTTTTCTATTTCTTTCATTTTCTATCCCACCTGTTCACTGAAGACAGTTAAAATTGACAATGATTGAGGGTAAATGCTAGATCAGATTTACTGTTTTATTTTATGATGATCGACTTCAAATCCCCTTACTAACCTAACTCTCTTTGACATTTGACCTTGCAATTGCATCTGATCAATATGAATGTGATTCTCAACTAAGATATATATAAGTATGGTTTGAGTCACCAGTCATTTTCATGGCATGGGTTCATATCCCACTGATACCAACATGACAATGAAGACGTTTCTACCTAAATTGTTACATTAACATAGGACTCCTATTTTGGGGATGGTAACTGAACACAGCCCCAGTGCAATGGTTTGAGTCAATGGTCACTTTGATTGCATGTGTCCTTATCCTACCGCTGCCACCTTGACGATAAAGACATTTCGATGTCAATTGTTACCATAAACTAGGACCATTATTTGGGATGGTAACTGAACACAATCACAGTGCACAGATTTGAGTCACTGGTCACTTTGATGGCATGGGTTCATATCCCACCTCTGCCATCATAACTCTTCTTCCTGGGGAATGGGGAAGGGGGTACTTGGCCCACTCGTTTTTTCTGTTAGGGCATTATGACCCCAACATGCACTGAGAGGGACCTGCCAGAAGGCTCTTACTTTTCTTAGATAGTGGGAAACAGTATTGTGATGTATCAAAATGATGATGACCCCTTCCATTTTTAGCAAGTTTTTACCTCCTTTCAGAAAAATGTCCCATCTGCATTGATTCATATTTGAAAAGAAAACCTGATATCAAAGCAGATTTGATAAATGGTGCATTGCTTCTATTCTACATGTATGCTCTGAAATCAGATCATACAGGGGAGATGAAACAAGATAAAGACATGGCGAGAGGGGAAGAGATACAGAGACAGACATGAAAAGAGAGAAGGATTTAGAATGAATACCTTCCTCCGTTTCGCATACCATATACCCATTAAATCATCTAAAGTCACTACCTCTGCTATTTAGCCCAAATTAAAAACAGGTGTCCATGTACGTGCAAGATATGTCGACACCACCTGAACTTTGTGATGTGTTTGCACTTGGAATCATATGGAATTCATTTTCATGTAATGGCATCTTTACGCTATACACATGAAAGAAAAATAGACGACATGTTATATTCTATGTGGGGAGATGAGGATCGAGTGATAGATCACAAGGAGGGTGAATTTATTAAACAATTATTAGGAATTTCAAAAAGCTTTTTGATTTGCCCAGACCATGGAAATTTAAAAAAAAAATTAAAAACAGTCAATTTTAGAAGTCATTTCATCTGGGTCTTTGATAATGTCATTCAGATTGCTCAAAAAATTATTGCTTAAAAAAACAACAACATATATATATATATATATATATATATATATATATATATAT
>BEXV01001570.1:43930-64909 GCA_003118195.1 Hemicentrotus pulcherrimus
GCTATCTCATTAACTCGGCTCTCATTTAACATAAGAAAAAGAGGATCATGGGGGACCAACAGGCACCGATTGGGGAAGTTTTCTATATAGAGGGAGAAAGCAGCTACAAGTATGGCAGTGTGCCTTTAAAAGCTTTACGTGTTACAGAACTTATATTTTGTTGTGTTAATCAATGCTTTGAGCTGTAGTTTCTCACAGGTAGAACTTCCTTAATTGCTGCAATTAGACAAATACAGGAATTAAACATGAAAATTGGACTGCATGTGTAGTGTAACAATTTGCTTGATGGTATCACACAAAGGACACTTCTGTTGATAGAAAACATGAATTTCTTTGCAAGTATGAACATGGACCTAATACCGCCTGGTCCTTACCTGATTACAGATTTGAGGTAGTCTTACATCTAAGACTGTACATGACATTCAGTTAAACCTCAATTTGGATTTTTGCTAATATTAACAAGCAGGCCTACAATTTTCATCAGGTATTTAGGCTCTCATGCATAATAGACCAAAGTCTAAATCTACTCATGTTAAAGCTGTCCAGGTATTGCATAATTGTTGTCCTATCATCATGCTTCGAATCATTATGAAAAAAGTTGATAAGGACAGACTAGTTGGAGAGCATGCAGGAGGGCTTTAAGGGTGATTGTTATAGGAGTTAACTGAGGGTCCTTGGAGGGTATAGGGAGTAATTGGAGAGGCCTTGCTTGAAATGGGATATGTTTTCTTGCTATTCTTGCCGAAGGGTATAAGATTTTAAAGAAGGAGGGAGAAGTAGGGGAGGGGTGGGGGCAGCATGGTGGTAATCAGAAAAAGAAATAGAATTCAAGGTTTTAGACCTGTAATTCAATCTAGGGTGTTCAATTCAATTTCAAAAATGATTTCTATTAGCCAAATGTCAAAGTTACATGTATTTTGAAATGAACATGCATTTTTCAATTCTTCGTAGCTGATCTGATTGAAACATTCTAAAACTTTTGACAGAAATCTGTAATGAATATACATTTGCAATCGCTTTTATGTTCCATATATCTTCATGTATTAGGTATCCATCCCCAGATACACCGGACGGATACAGGTGGTATAAAGAAAGAAGGTGAGTCATTGAAGATGGGTTAGGATTATGGCTCTTGAAGGGGATGTCCACCCTAATACTAGATCGAGGCACAAAAAAGAGGAACAGGTCTGTGAAAGTTTTAGCAGATCAGCTTAGAAAATAAAAAGTTACACATTTTTAAAGTTGCGATCAATCAGACACATATTGGCAACTGTGATCTATCTTGCGAGTTTCCCTTCCTTTTGCTCTGTACTGAAGAAGAAAAAAAATCAGAAATGTTTATTTCCATTAAAAAATATGCAATCATCAAGTTAATGCACCCTAAATATGGTTATTGCAATTGTGCAAATACGTTTCTATGCAACCCTTCAATGACAGAAATCTATTCCATCATCAATAACTAAAAAAATGAAAGTTTATGAAATTTTCTGTTCGGAGCAAATTAGAGAGGAGCTTGCAAAATGTGGCACAAAGTGGCCAATTTGCGTTTTATTGAAAGCAACTTCAAGAATTCTAAACTTTCTTATTTTTAATTGGATTTCGCTCAAAATTTTACTGAACTGTTCTTGTCATTTTTAAAATTCTATTTAAACCAACTTAATATCAGGGTGGACTTCTTTACTTTACTTAGCGTGTACATGTACCGGTATCTAATTGAAATGATCTGACATCTATAATTGTTGGAGAGAACTCCCTGTTTGCATCAGTGATTACCGGTAGGGATGAAAGGGAGGGGGTATGTGAAATTCAAGCGAAATATTGGCTCAATAACAAGAAAAGCCTTAGCTTCCAACAATTGTCCACTAGATAGAATGTTACATGAACATCCTTTAGCAGAATAAGAGATGAAAATTGGTAACAAACATTCTAGGAAAATATTAGCCATTTCCCCTTAGAAATAATTCATTTTGGAATGCACTCCATTTTTGTGTGAGATGTCTTAATTTGCACTTGTTTACCTACCTGATGTAACATTAAAAATGAGATATAATGCTAAGAAATGTATTTATTTTCCTTTGTACAACAGACAACTTGAAGACATCAAAGCTTCCACCGAGCTGAGGAAACACATTCAGCTTGGTCTTCAAGAACCTGGCGTAGAGATAGATCCATTAGATATACCATACACTCAAGTAGTGTGAGTACCAGTACAGTTCAAGACCAATCCTCTGGGTTGCACTGGGACTGAAGATCAGTCAGGGAATTTCAATAAGACCGGCCCTATGGACCTCTATGATACATATCAACCAGCCCTCATGCTAAATATTGAGTGATCCTTTAGGCAAACCCCCTCCCCAACTCACTATGGCCAGTAAGCCCTTTGCCAGTTCCATATCCACTAGAGGTATACATTCTTATGAACAGTTAAGATTAAGTTAACTTGATCAGAACTTGATATGAATTGTAACTCTGTATGAAAGAATTTGGAGTCTGTAAGTTTCTGATCTATGGGAGAGACTTGTGATTGATCCAGGGTGATTCTAAGAGAGCAAATCTCTAATATTAGTGATACCAGAAAGCACTATTATTTTCATTCTCCATTCTTAGGTGATATATGTAGAAAAAGGATGTAAAGTGTATGTCCTATGGAACACAATTCAAAGAATCGCCCTCCAGATGAGTTGCAACTTTATATAAAGCAGGTCCGATTGTTCAACTATATTCATACACCCTGTTTCTACAATGCACTTTATGATATTTATCCCTACTACTATCTATCTCTCTACCATAGTACCGAGGATGGTGTTGCTATCAGAGTATCTCACTCACCTACCCGTCAGAGGTCTCGCCCTTCCAGTCACTACAGGAGGAGTAGAGGGGACTACCCCGATGAGTAAGTCTCTCTTTTTATGCTTGATACCTAAGATATAGTTATCATTTCTTTGGGCATTTTCTTTACCATTATTATTTGTGGAGAGCCTCTAGACAGAATATTTAAATTCTTTTAGGTGATCCTCAGACATTGGATGGTGCTAATATCATTTTGTTAATGTTATATCATTTTGTTAACCTTGTGATGTTATGTTTGTTAACACCTTGCCTGGAAAAAGAAAAAAATAAATAAATAAATGGTTGATTGTTGTTTTACCTGACTGCCAAGAAAGCATGTATATGCTTGTAAGTAAGCGACCAGGGGACTGACGGCTTTTAAGTCCTCTCAGAGGGACTTGGTAATGAGGATTAATGCCTTACCAAATGGCACAAGCACATTGACTTGATTTGGACACTAGGACCTCTCGGTTAAGAGACCACTGCTCTACCACTGAGCCATCACATCTCCTTCTTTCAACATTTTGCAGACAAACTATATCTGTACATTAACTGAGTACAGTCAAACCTGCTATAGTGACCACCTGTCTACAAAGACCACCTGTCTACAAGGACCACTTTTTATGTTTCCCTTGAGTGGTCGCTATAGACAGGTTTGACTGTACTATGTTTCCATCATGATTGTATTTTATAGTTTATATCATATTTAATCATGTAATCTTTTACTTGTTTTAAAGGTGATCCAACATTTGCTTTGGGGACAATCGCTCCAGGCTTTATTTCTTCAGAAGTGCAGGGTTAGGGTTGCAATTGGGTTTGAGATTAGAAGTAGGGTTAGGGTTGCGGTTAGGTTAAGTGTTTGGTCCGGGATTGATATCAGGAATTCAGTTATTCACAGGAGCATGTGTTGTGTAACTCTATTCACTGGTTTGTTTGTTGGCAGTTTAATTATTTTGCTGCAATACGTCTTATTTCTCCTTGCTATAGAACGGAGAGCATGCACTCAGCTCAGGGCAGTGTTCGCTCTACAGCCACCCGCAAGACCGATCCTGGTCCACACAGAAGCCGTCAGAACAGAAACGCAATGCCCTTTGACCTGGTCCAGCCGGGGTCAGGAGGTCAAGGTCGTCCAACGAGACTGACGACGTCGACGTACGAGAGTGATGACCAGCGGGGTGGTAGAAGGAGACATAGAAACCAGCAAGACCAGGTAGAACTCACTATTAATTTTCACTTTTTCTGTTAAAATTTTAAGTGCCTTTTCTTCCAGCCTAGTTACTTTTCAATAGGGAATGGTCTGCATTTTTTTTTTGACAAGGGAAAGCAATTTAACAATTGTACATTCATCAACTGTAGACAACTGTATGCTGTGTTAAATGTTGCTGAGGCAGATCTCCAAGAAAAAATCCCAAACCGATGATAAGATAATTACTTTATTTGATATCCAGGTAAACAACAATGTGAGGCCCTCTAGGTCGGACGTGAGTAGAGGAGGAGGAGGAGGTGCAGATATACCTGGTTATCTTCTAGCCCAGAGAGGTCAGGGAATGTTTAGCCATCAATCTGAAGCAGACCAATATGACAGTGCAATAAACCAACAACAAAAAGTAAGGTCTTAAACATTTATTACAGCTGTACCATAATTCCCTGGTCAACTTTGTGATCAGTATGTTTTATTAAGGAAAGCACCTTTTCTTCTGTACTTACTATATATTTCATGTTATGAAACAAAATCAAACTCCCCATTTGTCTTGGATACATATGAAATGAATCTTTCTGAAAGACAAGTAATTTCTTTCTAAAATGTTTAATATGCAGTGGTTGATTGTGGAAAAATCTTTTCAAATCTTTCCAAAGTGTTTGAAAAACTTTGTAAACATAAAATATTAATAGTTTGTGTTTTCAAACATTTATTTGTCTACATGTATTTATCCTTGCAATATCGTTATGTGATTTTTTTTTCTTCTTCAAACTAGTGTTGAAAAACTTGAAAATAAAGGCATTAGAATTGTGGGGGTCGGCGGGGATGAAATTTACTTGATATGTGTGTTTCTGCTTATCCTGGTGCCATTTACATTTTATTCATTAAAGAAGATAAATTACAAGTTTAAACATTTATGTTCTCTTTCTTTATGAATTTTGAAGCATAAACAGCCATCCATGCCTCATCCAGGACCACCACCATCCACGGGTTCAAAGCAATACCATGCCGACCAGCCACCGCCACCGACCTATCCTCCACCCCCTGGGTACACGTCTTCCCATGCTACTGTTGCCAATGGCAACCCCATCAGGCCCAATCCTGCATCTTCCATCAGACCTAGCGTACATCACACCAGAGAAGACTCTGGGTTTGAGCAGGAGGAGACTAATTCATATAACACAAGGTAAGACTTTTCATTCATGTCATTATTAGGAATCATTGGGTCTCTTAGTTTTAATTCTTGCAATATATTGCCTGTTTTTGAAGAAGAAAAAAGTGTTGTTCACAACTTTCAGTAATATTAGACTCAGCAGCTACATCAAATAATTGTGCAGCATTTTACGTATGAAAAAAGGCCTTTAATTTCAAAGAAGATTGTTTGTAAAAGACATAAGCATTAATTTCTCTTCCACCCCTTATTACTTTTTTATTTTTAAATGAACGTACTATTCTGTTCATTACTTTTCTAAAATGAGATTCAAGCCTTTCATAATCACATTAATGTTACAATTTGTATTCATTTCTTTGGGAGATAAACTTAATTTTTGTTCTTGCTTTCAAATTAGTAGATTGATATCTGTATTATCGTTGTTTCTTCTATTACAGCTCAGAAAATAACAAGGGTATACTCAAAAAGAGGGATATCTTGTTAAAGTAGTGCTCCCAGGTAGACCAAAAAATGGAGAGGTAACTGATGGGCGGTCATGAGTAACAACAATTATGTCTAATCCAAAGCATGTGTTGACTTCATATTTCTTATATACCTCAAATATGCTTTATAATCATTTGACTGTGTAACCACATATTGCATCGGAATGAAAGAATGCTTATAATAAAGGTATATATGCTGTAAAAGACACTAACATTAACCAATATCTTTCCCTTGTCCATTTCTTTCTGCCTTTCTCCCTTACTGAAATCTTTACTCCAAACATGATCTGTGTTTGTATATTCCTCTTCCCTTTACTATAGGCATACAAATATAGTGTTTGTTTAGTATCCATAGCAATGCATGCATTTTCATTCATTTCTCATCTGATCTGCTCATCATTCTGTTCTTCTTTCACCTCCTCCTCCTCGACTATTCGCTAGGTTGCAGCAGAGACCCGTCAAAACAAATGCCCCTCCTCCTTTCAGAAATAACCCCAGCCAACCTAGCAATGGCTATCGCGGACACGCCCGGCAACCACCACCGCATCCATCCATGCAGCATCGTCCAGCCTCTAAGCAGCCACATCCATCATCAAACATTGCTAGTGATTCCATTGCCAAAAACAACAACCATCCAAAACCTTCCATGCTACCACCATCATCTTCCTCTACCACTCATCAAAAACCCCTCCCTCACTCCCATCCTCCGGGCGACAGGCAAAACTTGTCGCAAAGTGACAAATCTAGGCCTCATAGATCTGATGGGTCTGTCAAACAAATACAAGTTCCAAATAGTGGGCTTGAACAACGCAACAGCTATAACTCTAACATAAGCTCCGGCAGCCAGCCACCTCCACTCCGCAATGGCCTGCATCCTGCCACCAATGGACGGCTGCATTCGGGAGTGGATATCCTAGCCGTCAGTGAACTCCTTAATGAGCTGGACAAACTCGGTCAGGGAGCGAGGAGCAGCAATAGATCAGTCCAATCCAATTATAGTAATATTGAAGGGAGGGGTCCATCGTCAAGGCAACAGGCAGGGACTGATGCCAGGAGGGGGAGCTATGGGCATCCTCCAGCTCCTCAGAACAAGGATCGATTGAGTGGAAGACAGAAGCCTGATTTCATCCCTGATGCGCATCGTCCTCCACCACCTGTTGTAGTCAAAGGAGGGGGGTAAGTTCCTTTTTAGGATGTATCAGCAAAAAATCAGACGAATGATGATTGACAGTTCCTATATTTTATTATTTATCAAACCATTTTCTAATTGTTATAAAACTGAATTTGAAGTGATTTATGGTGTGCAATTGTTCCCTTTCAGTGAAATCGGATATTACAGTATTCTCTTTTAATGCATTGTAAAGTTCTTTGTAAAATGTGTTACTGTCCCCTGCTGAATAAAAGCATGCATGAAAAAGCTAGTACCAGTACCAGTACTTTCTAAAAAACTAATTACCGGTAATACAAAATTAAACTTCATGTATGTTCCTTCCATTCCTTTATTTATTGTGGCTGTGTGCTGCATGTTTAACAAAATGTAAGGAATGATTGTTTTACAATGAAATTTGTCTTATTTATATTCCAGGTTCCTTTTCTTATAAAAGTCCCCCACCTTCTTGAAATTTTTATTTAATCAAATCATAATCAGTTACATTTCCCTTGACCCCCCCCCCCTTCCCCGTCCACCCTCCCACCACATCATATGCCATTTTACACAACCATGACAACCATTGATACCCCCCCCTTCCATATCACTCTCAGTACACAGACTCTGGTATTATCTTGGTCACACATTTGTTATTTTTCATTATATATGAGAAACATATTCCATTGAATTCCATTTATAATCTTTATGATTATTACTACCCCTTCCCCTTCCTCATACATCTCTCAATACACAGACTTTATTAATTTTCTATCATAGCATATATATATACATATTTGGATATTACATGTTTATATAAAACAAATATATTCAAAAGATTCCATCAATATGATTATATCTACGTATTCCCCTCCTTGTGTCACATTCAATACCCAGACTGTTATCATTGTACACACACATATATATTTATATATTTCATGTTTATTCTAAAAAAAGAGTATATTACAAAGACTTCCAACACTATCACTCTTTCGTTTTCAAATATATGATTAAGTGTATATTTACATTTGTTTAACGAAAGAATGATATATAATCCTCTAAATTACAATAATCAATACCGGGTAATCCTATTTCAAATTATGATTGATCATAATCTTGCTTATATGCTTTTTTAATGCATGATAAAATTTGCAGTTATCCATTATACAAAGTCTGATGTGAAATGACTTAAATATTGCTTACTTTATGTTTTCTAATCGTATTTCCGTAAGTTTATTATGAATTATAATAATGCTATTATAAGTTGTATCTAGGAAATCATTAAGCACCATGAAAAAAAAGGGGATTTTTTTTTTTTCAATACGCAGCTGTTGGGAGTTAAATGTTATAACAAGAATCAGTTAATTCCTTCCTTGTCCACCTCAAGAACTTTTATAAAGTGGATATTTCATTAATGTTCATGTTTAAAATTGTACGGTAATATAGGTTTATGGAGCAACTCTGGAATGCTTTTATGCGCTGCGTCATCATAGATGCTTTGATGTTTTTAAATTAGTTTGGGGGATGTCAAAGTGAATATTTCAAGTATATGTCCAAGAATGTTGTACCATGAAGGAAGAAGAGATTAGACAAACAAGTTAAGAGGAATTGAGTGTCAGTAGAATATCCAGAAATTTTTTTGGAAATCTGTAGTATGGGCATCACCCAAAATAATAACAAATTCAATTTATATAAATTATTGGTTCTTTTTACCGAGCTGGGACTTGACTTTTAACTTTAAGTCAGTCTTTGTGTTTTGTTATTTAGCATTTTATATCATCTTGTCAATATTGAATTCAAAGATGTGATACATGTGTTATGTACACTCACTATTGACCCTCATTATTTATACTTCTTTATTTCCCTTGGCCATGTAGGAGCAAAAGAATGAGCATCACAACTTCAGAGATACTACGAGTGAGTCGATCTGATGGCCACAATCGCAATCTACTGACAGAGCTCTGATCTGCTTCAGAGATACTACGAGTGAGTCGATCTGATGGCCACAATCGCAATCTACTGACAGAGCTCTGATCTGCTTTAGAGATACTACGAGTGAGTCGATCTGATGGCCACAATCGCAATCTACTGACAGAGCTCTGATCTGGTGAGGAGCTGCCTGATGTTAATGATGAACACCAATTACCTAATAATTATCATGTATTCTATTTGGTATATGTATTCCTATTTATTTCATTCAAACCAGAATCCATACTTACAGCTTTGTGGAGCCAGAAGTGGTAACTCGTAAACTTGAATACACAGTTAACGCCCTTTTGGTTATGAACAGACGATTAATCATACATTAATGGGATTTTTACTAGTTTTCATGTTGGATTTTAGAAACACATGAAGATGATTTAGAATATTTTAGGAAATAACTTTTAAAAAACACAGATGAGTTCACTCATTTGAAGAATGCCAATTCAAATAGGCTAACTTTCTTAGTAAGGAAGCAAAGTGAAGATTTTGATGACAGAACTTCAGGTGACATTCCTATTTTGTTTAAATTTCTTCAAACATATCTGAAATAGACAAATGGGGGGGGGGATGAAGGGGAAAATTTCAAGTAACAGCTGATGGCAGACGGATAATAATCAAGACACACGTATTGACTTTGCCTCTTTTTTTTTGTTTAAGTTTTCTATTCAAGTTTTCACAATCTCTGTTCACACTTATAGAGAAACAGGTGACGAGTCCTTGGTGTTTGTGCTCTTTATGCATTTTGATATGTATTTTTTTTAACTTTTGAATATATGCATCATATTTATATAAATTGTATATGGGTGTATGATGAAGTTGTTCTCAGCATATACATGTAGGAGGATGAGTCTATCAGAATCCCCACATCTATCCAACCTTTTCTGGGATCCTATTCCTAGTTGTGCTCTTGATATGTCTGCAATAAGGGCATTTAAGTGAATCCATAGTTTTCTGAGAGCAATTTGCTGTATCATCTGTTCACAGCCAGAATGGCGTTAACGCTTTGTTGATGGATATCATTAACTCCTTTACGGCTCCAAACACATACATAGTGTGAATAAAAGAAATGGAAATAAACACTGTTAAGGATTTATTTCTGATTAAACTAGAAAGCATTGCCTTATATCTCCTTAATTTCAAATGACTTCTAATTTTGTGATACTGTATTATCCCTACAGTACAGATGCATGCTATGATATGTATGTGTCTTCTCTATATGTATCAAACAATGTTTTTTTGACATTTGGACTATGCAATCAATTTCTACAAAGTTTCTATGAAGATTCTTCAACACTTTTGCTTGTTTTGTAGTAAATGGATGCTTTTCAATAATGAAAAAAATCTTCATCTGTAATTTATTCCTGGTGAAATTGTGCCTCACTTGAAAAGAAAAAATAATAATAGTGTTTTGAAATTTAATTTAATTAAAACAGAAAAACATCATCACCTTCTTCATAAATACTGTTATTGTTATTAAATCCCTCATAGTTTCATTAAATACTAGTAATAGGTACAAAATAGTACAATGTAATAAGATTGAAATACTATTGTAGAAATATTCAAATACTTTTGATACCTAACAGATTAAGCCTTTACACACCTTTGCTCCAAATATAACTGGGATGCATGTCTTTATTTACAGACACTTTTTGATATTCTATTGTGTGAGACATAATATAATTCAAACATATATATTTTTTAATGCATACATGGGTTGACTTTAATTATAAATTTTGAACTGATGATTTAAAATATGTTGATATATATAAGTATACACAATTTGTTGATATTGGCTTCTTAATTTTACTTTTAGATATATCTCTGAAATACAGACTTGTAGATATTTATTTTGACATGCACAAATAAGTGCAATTGAAATTTTAACACAAAAAGCTGCATGAAGTACTTTTAATCTATTTATTCTATTCTAGTATCATTAATATGAAATTCAGCTGAGCTAGTACATTTGGATCTGTCTTATTAGCATATTGTATAAAAATTTGTGTCCAAACTGCTGCAATGCACTGTGTTCAAATTGCTGATATTTCTAGCCCAATGAATCGGCGCTCTTTAGAAACACTTCAAATTAATTTACAATTTATTTCCAATTGTTTAAGTTGTGTTAGGATTTGTGGTCAGAAGGTTGAATTTGAAAATGTGTAAAGATAGTCCTGCATCATTTACATTGGGAGGGTTTTTGAAGCAAGAATGCAAGAAATGCTCGTCTAATAGTTATGTATATCTATTTTCAAGGCACATTGAATTGTTTCCCCTCATGATAGTTGTTGTGCAACAAAAACACTGAGCTTATATTTAGCATTTGTTCAAAAGAGGGTTTAATTAACAAAGGAAGTTCTGAAGTTTTCCTTTGTTGAACAGGATCTAAATATCTATCACATCTTGAAAAAATAAGATTTTCAGTATAAATGTATGTGCTTGTTGGATTATCATCATTTTGATCACTCCTTGCTCAAATGGTTACTTCTACCTAATTCTTGAGTTCTAAAAAGAAGCAAAAAACTTTCTTCCTCTTACCATCCTCACTTTCTTCACTGTTCATATTTTATTCACTTTTAATTTCCTTTTTTTTAATTCATCAATTTCATGTCAGTACTTTCAAATGCACAAGAATACAAACTTGAATCATGAATATAATGTTGAATGTTATTTATTGACTGCTATTTTTGTAAATTTTGGCTTCTATTTCTATTTTTCATGAGGTGAATTAGTCTTTCCATTTTTAAAATGATTTTTAATATTGCTTGTGATATATGTAAATTTTGCTTGAGAAAAATATAACATTGCAATATGTTGCAGTGCCTTAATTGATTAATTTTCTATTTATTCACTTTGATACATTTTTTGTACCATATTAAGCAACTTCTTGCAATTTAATTTAAGCGTTAGCTGAGAGCTTTGTTTTTTATTTATTTGTTAGGTTTTGTTTCATTCTTTTTACCCAGTTACTGTGTTACCATTTTGTATATGTGCAGATGCAGTTGAACATGAGGTTTGGTACATTCACAGAAACAAATTCTCATTTTATGAATATTTTTGATGTAACCTTTATACAATGATTGATGAAACATTATTTGTTAGAATTTCCCTACACTCATTAAAAAAATCCTGTAAAATGAAAATTTACTTTAAAAAAAAAGAATGAATATGTGTATATCAGCTAAGATTTGACATTTACTAAATATCACTGTAGTGAAAATCAACATACGTCATTATTTTACATATATATAAGCCTCTTTCCAAGAAAATAAAGCGTGTATTTGCTTCCCTTTGTTTAACACACAATCTTTGCAATCATCCCTTTTGTCTCCCCTTCATGTAAACAAATTAATTCTTAATTTTTTTTTCTTCTTTTATTGATACAAAATTAAATGATAATAGGTTAACCCGTGTTGGGCAAGAAACTCTTTCATTTTAATGAATCTAATTGCTACACAGTCCACCTTATTTGTCTCAAGATGCTAGGTAACTATGATTATGTTGCATAGAAGGCCATTAGGATTCTACTTAAAAATGTTTGAATTAAATAAAGGCAGGGGCCGTTATACACGAACCCCAAGATTTGAACTAGGCCCTCTTGCACATTGGCCCTCTAAATGTTTTGCGTCATATCTCCTCAGAAAAAAGAAAAAGGTGTGGAGACCTGATGAAGGCGTTAACCGGTATAACATATAAATGTATCAAGATTTCAACTTTATGGTTAGTTGTATAATCATGTCTAAGCATGTCTAAGCATAATTATTTTAAGGTCATCTCTTTTTTTTTTATCTACCATGGTTTTGATTTTAATTGTATATTTGCATTACACCACATTCTTGATGCTGGTTAGATACAACTAATTTATCATTATACAAAGAAAATATGTAAATTTCAAATCCAGTTTTGAAAAGAAAAGGTTACATTTGCCTATTTAAATTAATGATTATTTTGAAGTACACCACGTATGTCTCGACTTTTTCATTTACGTTAGCGTTTTGAGAGAGAGAGAGAAGTAAGAGAAGGAAAACAGGGAGAGAGAGAGAGAGGGAGAGGGAGAGAGAGAGAGAGGGGGAGAGGAAAAAGAGCAAGGGAAGGTGTGGTTAAAGAGAAAATAAGAGAAAAAAAATAAATCAATATAGTTTTAGTGTTAATGTTAATAGTAAGTGGACTATTGATTTCAAATAGTAATTCTGTTCATCTTTTGGAAACAATTATACATGTACAGTGGAACCTTAGTATAAAGAGCTCCGTTATATCAAGGTGATTTTGCTGGTCCCAGCTCTCTGTATTCTTAGGTTTAAATCCTGATATAACAATTTAATTTCTTAGGTCCCAAGGACCTTGTTTTAACGAGTTTCCACTGTAGTTTACTCTTTTAGTTATTATTTTGAGGCTTTGACAATGCTGTAAAATGTTGTAAATGGTAAACGGGCCACAAACTTCATCTATACAAAAGGATATAAAGATTGATGGCCTTCTGGCTCTCATTAGCCAAACTGGTGATGTTCATGATTTTGTGACTGTCGTAATGATTTTCATGATTTTGTTACTGTCGTAATGATTTTCATGATTTTGTGACTGTCGGAATGATGTTCATGATTTTGTGTCTGTCGGAATGATTCTAGCCTTCACCATGCAATCACATATACACGCTGAATTATCATCGCTTGTTCACTCATTGGCACTTTGTTCCATCACTCACACAGATATTAGGAGCAAAGTCCAGAATCTAGCCAGGTTTTTAATTCTATTTCGCAATCTCTCCCCCTCCTGCTGCCAGCTCAAGATGGCATGATCCATAAATTTGAACGCCAAGTCCGTAACTTTGGGATGAATTAGTCATCTTTGTCTGGCAGCAAATAGTAGGAGATCGCAGGGTAAGGTGCATAACAATACAATCAGCCAGATTCTGGACTATTACAGGCACATCACTAGTATTTGTGTGTAACAGAGATAGAGAAAAAAAACTTGTCAAGCATGCTCACACACACACACACCAACTAACATCTTAGCACTAAACCTTACCTGGCGGCAAAATAAGAGCCAATAAACTTCATTCAAGAAATGAGAAATATATATATTACAGGAGCACTTGATGATAGAAAAAATAAATGTTCGCACAAAAATCAGAGCCTAAATTATCCCAAATGTTCCAAACTGTTACTAAGTTGCAGCAAAACAAAACAACACAACACAAATGGTACACAGAATAACATTTCACAAATCAAATTTGTTGCAGTATAATTTCAGTAATGATCGATAGCCCAAAACGTAAACAAAAAGATGTCATAGACAAACCACAAGAAGAGGCCTTTCAAGCGATACACTTAGTTTTTCTGACATTTTGAAAATAAATTTTATGCAAAATGAATGAACAAAATTTGGAATAAGTAGAATGAAAATGAAAGTTTAAAATCTTCCCAAAACAAAATAAATCAATAAAATACTTCTTGATCAAGATTTCATTTTCGACCCAAATGTATACAAACATATCAGAATTCAAAATTTACATGAGAAATACGAAACATTCCAGTATAGTATAAATTTACAATATTGACAACATCTGTGTATGTACTACATTCATCAGTCTCGTGCAAAATGCTCTTGGTTTTATAAAACCTTTCCCACTAGGTGTGTACAAATACCTACCATTTAAAATGGAATAAATCAATTAAATCAATTAAATATAAAGAGTTTTTTCTTCTATTTGTAAGAACATGCTACACATATAGATAAAGTGAACCATCGTGTAAGGTTGATGAAAACTGCCTTATTTATGTATGAAACATTACTCATTATATCGTTCTATAGGGCTAACCCTCTAACATGCAAAAATTCCTGGACAAATTCTTGAACATAGATATTAATGGTTTTCTTTTGAAGGAGTTATGTGTGTTGTGCGTTATGTGTAACTCCCTTTATCAGTAAATTATCCCAACCGTTTTTCCATGAAAATAAGACATAAAACAGACTTTAAAAAATCTGTTTACACTTAAATTTTTGGAATGGTAGATACATGTAGGGTCAATTCATTACTTTGTGACGATATACATTCATCTTAAATTTGATTTATAATATTATAGTTGGGAAAATTTAGGAATCGATCAGATCAGTCTTTCCCAATTTGTATCATTATTGATGGTTTGTTATCACTCAAACTTTCAGATTATCTTTAATTGTACATCAATCATTGAGGTCACTACCTTAGTTACATTTTCTCTCATCTGAACAAGGTAACCAAGTACCTTTAACATACATTTGCTGATTGGATGTTGGTAGTTTGATCAGTATGAAATATATCAAGACTGCCTACAAAGAAGGTATTTACTACTACAATACACAGCTGTATAGACCTTCTTGCAGGCTGCCCACGTGATGTTTTCTGTAAGATCATATACATTGATGATCATCCTAGCATAGACATGCTGGCTGCACACACAGCATCACTTCTATTCTAGTAAATTCTACAGAGTTTTGAAATCGGTATTACGTGGGCCGAGCATGATTGTATGTTAATCTTGTTGCTATATACTGAAGAAGAGAACACATCAATCGGTGCATAGGATGAGATCATATTTTCTACACTAATACCCTTAATTATAATCTTGCTTTATAAAAACAGATAATCAGCACAATTCCATATTTGTCACATTTGAGAATGTTGGATTATCTCGTAGAATTCAATGAAGATTATGTGATGAGAGTATCAGGCTGGAAACAAGAGACCGTGTAAAATTCCTGTTACATTCTTTATACAGATACATTATTCCTCGACAATAATCATTAAAGATAGATGTGTTGCGTTACTACTTTATTGACATCTTGAACATCTTGTATATTTGAAGACCTACAGAAAATCCATGTCTTTGATTGGAAAGCCTTACAGGCTCAAACAATGGCTGTCAATAAGAAAGGAATATAAATCGGGTGTTTGTAAATCACAAAGAGAACATCTATACAAATACTGGTACATTTTATTTATCATTACTTTCATGAACTTGTCGGCAATGACAGGCCTGTGGAATGTCCTAGTTTGGATTGCAAAGAAAACAATTATCATCATGGTCTCAGTCTACCCTATCCAACTTCTATACATTAATAATAACAACAAAACAATTATTCCATCAACCCATAACCTTCAACAATGTCTGTGATTTATCTTTATTCAATTTGACGTATTCCAAGACTGGAGATATTAATATTTTAACAATATCCTTTTTTTTAAGGTAAATGCTATTCCATACCTTTTTTCTTATTTTACATATTGTGTGTTAAGTTTCCACAGATATCACTAGAATTAAAACAAAATATTTGCTAGATTCAGAATTTTGTGACTGAAAAGCCATAGATATACAATGGTGTTGAGTCTATGGTTGAAGTTAGGATTTCTGATTGGTGACATTGGGGCAATTATCTCTTGACCAATTTTCAATTAGAATTTGAAACATGAATATCTCTGCAAGAACTTGCCAACATCATTGAATAATTAGTTGTTAAAGGCTGGACACATCATCAATGACAATGAGAACGATAACTATATAATAACTACATCCCATGTTTTCTTGTATTTTAATGTAAATATGACCATATTAGTGTCAGGACTATTGCCATGTTCCATTTTACAATAAAATCTAAATTGAAGTGAATTGAATTGAAATGAAAATTGGTCTTTTTATAGAGGGAACTGTATCTGTGTAAAATGCTCATTAGAACTAATGAGCAACATCACTAAATATCTTTATTTCATAGACTTACTTAATAATGTGATCATTATATAAGTGATATGTGAGCAGCCCTTTAACAGCATCAAACATTAAACAGCCATTAGCTCCCAATCAGCCTTGCTCTTCCGAAACTTACAACTTACAGAACTCATAGTACACCCACATATTGAAAGAAATAGAATGTTTGTGAACTAATCCCCATTCTGATCCTCCATTGAACTGACGTCCTCACTAGAGATGCTACTATCTGTATCTGATGGAATAGTTCCTTTCACACTAGGAGGCACAATGGGTTTTATCTCTGGCTTGTCTGCCACCTCTGGTGATCTCTCCTCCATCTTTATGGGCATTGCCGCTGGTTTGGAAATCTGCATTCGGACAGCTTTCTCTGGAGATTTTGTGAGTGTGTGTTGAAGATAAGCCAGCCCATGGCTTCGTGCATGAACAGTTAGGGCTTTATCGTTCTCAAACTCAACTTTGCAGACTTTACACTTGAAGAGGTTAGTAGTCTCATCTACTTTCTCTTCTTCCGTCTCGTCATCCTTTGCTTCTGCTGCCACCTTAGTTTTTCCCTCATTCTCCTCATTTATCTCAGATCTCGTGGATTCTTTCTCTTTCTCCTCTACTTTCTTCTTTTTCATGTCCTCTTCCCATTTTGGCATGAATTCCTCATAGAAAGAGTTGAAGAATGCCATGTTCTTGATCCTATGTTTAATAAAGAGATGTTTCTTCAATGACCCTTCAACCGTGAAGCAAAGACCACATTGGTGACATTGGCTTAGAGAATCCTCTGTTTTGTGCCCCAGAATGTGTTTCTCAAACAACAGTCGGTCTCTCCTCATGAACTGACATTTGCCACACTTCAGTTCAGTGAAGCGCTCTACAATAAACGGTACCTCCCTTTTCGCAACCACAGGTGTCTTTACCAGTTCCTCTGTACCCTTTGGCTTCATGGCTTCTATTTTGTCCTTAGCAACAGTTGTGACCTCTTGCTTCATCGTCTGACCTGCCAAATTCATTTCCATTTTGTCTTTATGTTTTTCAAACATGTGACTTTGGACGGCATTCATGTTGGGGATCTTCTCCCCACATTCCCCACACACAACAGGCTTGTTGGTTGGTTGAGCAGCATTCTTCTCTTCTGCCTGACCTGGTTTGGTACTGATCTTTATTTTAGGCTTCATAGCACAAACGTTTCTGTGGTGCATGACACTGTCAATAGTACTGAAGGAACAGAGACACAAGTCGCAGTTGAACATGTTGCTGCTGGATCTACCATGCTCATCGGACAGGTGCTTCCGCAGAGTCCGGCCAAAATCAAAAGGCTTAGAGCATAAGGAGCATGAAAACACAAACTTCTCAATCTTAATGAGCCCAGCCTGGTAGTGACTATCAAAGTGGTTGGACAGCATGCCCCGCTCTGAATAGACACTCTTGCAGAAGGGGCACTTGCGCAGCAAACTATAGGTCATAGTCTTGAGTTTATGAACTTGGAGCGAGTGCTCAGAAGCTGACTGGTTGTTGCGGAAGGCCAGCTGACAGAGGGGGCATTTGAAGAAAACTTCCACATGGTTATGCTCAAAGTGTTTAATCAGTCCCGTGAAGGTAGTGGCATACTTGGTGCAGAATGAACACTTGAAGAGCGGTCGTGTCATCCAGTGAAGACAGCCATCGTTTTGATGAATCAAGAGTGATTTGAGATCGGTAAACAAGCATCCACACTCTGGACATGGAATAGGGGTCTTATCTTCCGCAGTATGAATGATGTTATGCATGATCAGTTTGCACGTGTTAGCCACAACCAATTTACAGATGGTACACTGCTGTAAAGGGCCTTTGTATCCAGGTGTACTTGGTTCAGGATGAGGCCTATCTAAATGAGCTCTCAGATGGGACAGTCTTTCATATCTTCTTTTACATCCCATGCATACAAACGAAGATAGCTTATCAAATTGGATCGCTTTATCCATATTGTTTGGGAACACAGTGATGGGTTCCCTTCTGGTTGTATTCCCTTGATTGATCAGAGCATGAGGAGACTTTGATGTTGCTTGTAGGCTAACTAGAGACTGGCTTTTGAGGTGAGGAGTATTGGATGGTATTGATGACTTCTTCACTGTAGGTTTACTGGCAGCATCCATTTTAACTGGTGCTGTCAGCTTAGTGAATATCTTGAAACAGTCCAGAGCATTCACAGGACTGATTGAAGCTTGCAATTTCACTTTTTCAATTTCGCTTTCAGTAGCATCATGATTATGAAAGTGAGCAAGGAAAGTGCACTTGTTGTAGAAGACTAGGTTCTGTCTCCCCGTGCACCACTTGCAGCGGAACGTCACCAGTACGGTTCTGCGGTCCAGGTGGGCATCCAGACTAGCCTTGAAGAGGTATGTGTCATTGCAACCAGGGCACAGGAAGATCTCCTTGCCCATGTCAAGAACCTTCATCTGTCCCTCAGTAAGATTAGGGCACTGATATGTTGAAACGCAGCTAGCTCTCCCCATGATTGCAAACTTCATCTCCATCAGTTCACGATTCTCCTTACAGCGATCAAGAAACAAGTTAAAGTCATCCGCAGATGTCAGAGACTCTAGCTGGGGTTCCTCCACATCTGGCTCCTCAGGAACACCAAGAGACGCATCTGGAGGTGGCAGATCATCTTGAAGCCTAGATGTCATGACAGGTTTCGATGTTGACTTCAGCAGTTGCTTGATCAAAGAGGACTCCTGGTTGGTAGTCTCACCCTCATGCAGAGAAGCTACACTCTGCTTTAGACCAAGGTCAGGGATATCCTTCTGAGGCTGCTTTGTGGATGTCTCTGTTTTCCCATCTTGAGAGAGCGCTTCATCTTCATTTTGGCTGACAACAGCACTGCTATCTGTACCTTCATCAGTCTCCATTGCTGCTTCCTCTTCAATATTCCCTGCAGATGTACAGGAATTAATAAGAGGAACATTTCAAATGAGTAAAATTAAATGAGTAGGAAGAACATAAACTTGGGGCCAAATTTCAAGTACAGAACATGAATCTAGTATGTATTTTGTATGTTTGCAGAGAAAAGCCACCTGTCTACAGTGGCCACTTCCTCCGTTTCCCTAGGGTGGCCTCGATCCTAAATAGCTTGTACTTTTGTATCTACATGTGTAAATGAATGCAACATAAACACAAACATAGTGAGTTAGTATACAAATATTGACTTCTTTGAAGGGCACGGTTAAAACTATTTCCCAAAGTGATCTCATAAGTACTGTGCCTGAGATAAAGTCAAGAGGCATAGTGCAGTCCCAAGGTCACCGAGGAGCTAAATTTAACTGTGACCCGAATAATATTTTTTGTTGTATATGTACCATCCAAAGTGTCAACTCTCAAAACAGATATTTAAACCAAAAGTGGGGCTGAAGGGAAATCTACATCTAATCAAAGATGTAGGGTTAGGACTTTTGTTTCATTGATACCATTGGACCTTTGGTTAGGTTATGGGTAAAGTATTAGCCCAGGTTTAATGTTTGGAATTTGACTAATTTTTTTTAATTTGTCTAGCGTTTAAAACTGAACAATGATTAATCCTATCATGCGCATTTAGTAAATCTTTTTTTTAATACACTGAATTTTTACAACTAAGTCTAGATGAACTACATGCATCTGCTAAATCTCACACTGTAACTATGAGCTGGTTCAATCCCTTTTTCATTGTCAACACTGAATTAAACTTCCATGTACCTGGGTCATCCTTTATCTCTTCCTCTCTTGTTGACTTGGTAACCTCCTCTTTACCGTCACCTTCTTTACCAAGCTAATCAACATCCATAGCAGCATCTGACGCCTCCTTCTCTTTGTCGGTCTCTCCTTCCCCCTCGTTCTCTTTAGGCTTATCCTTCTTCGGATGTATCTCCTTTGACTCATCTTTTGGTTCCTCCTTCTCCTCGTCCTCATCATCGAGGGGTGGTAATGGGATGGGGAAGATGTGATTGGCTAGGTCTGGGATTCCAAAGGCAGATAGGATGTCCCCCATCTGTTCCTCGACTATGTCGGCCATGCTTCACAGGTCCAGGTGTGTCAGAGGCACCCTACATTTCAAGTTAAAGAAAATGACTGTTTAATGAAAAAGGTTTAATATCTAAAGGCTTTTTTTTCTTGTAAAATATTAACGGCATATAAGAAGTCTTTGCAATTTTTACAATTCTGTTGTCTCACACTAATAAGTGTGGCAAGTTAACTCAATCACAATTAATGACTGAGTACCGTATTTGCCGGTGTAAACGCTGCAGTATTTTTGGGAGAGAAAAAATCAAAAAGTCGGGGTGTGGCGTATATACGGCAACAGAGTAAAAAAAAAAAAAATCAAGCCAAAACCAGCACAAATCTGCACATATGGGACTACGAATGGAACAATAACTATACCACTATGGAACAGGACATTTCCACACATCTTACCGACAATTTTACCTTGC
>BEXV01001570.1:66260-84872 GCA_003118195.1 Hemicentrotus pulcherrimus
CCCCCCCCCCCCCCCCCAAAAAAAAAAAATTCCAACCATTCATCGATCTTCTACAATCTGACCAAACACATTCCTGGATTTTGTTGTCCTCTTTTTTAAAATAATGTCTAGTTTTCTCTAACACAACAATGTCTAGTCTCTAGACCAAAATAATTGAGGGAAGGGGAGGGGGGAATATATTTTTCACACAGTAAACATCATAAACATGTATAAATAAATCTATCTAGATTTAATATTAAATTATTTATTTTTTAATAAGACTAAGAGTGAGAGCTAGCTAGGCCAAACCACCAGGGTATCCCCTACACACACACCCCAAGTCTGCCATAATTAAAACTTCTTTATTAAAGGAATATCCTACTGCTGGCGCCCGCGCCACAACCTCCGTTTGCATTAAATGCCCCCTATAGCTATGTTGATCAGGGGCCCGTTCCTAGAAACGGTCATAAGTCTAACTTCTTGACTATCCCATTGAACGCGTGTTAATTCTATAACACACGTTTTAATGGGGTAGGCAAGAAGTTAGACTATGACGGTTTGTAGGAAAGGGCCCCAGTTGGCTACCATTGCACAGCTACTTTTCTCATGCAAGTTCGACCTTAGCTTCGCCTTCGATCGGCTACATTACAGTTTTATCCTTTCAGCACAATCGCACAACACTCCGCAATCTTAGAATAACTTTTAGCAACTTTTCCTGGTTTTATCTTTTAACGTTTATTAATTTAGAAATCAAAACTTGCCCTCTAGGCCTAGAATCAATGTTTCAACCATAACATTGCACACCACCACTACATCATTTACTTGCATTGTGCATCCTGGTGCATGGGATAATTTATAATTAATGCAACATGATTTCAGCCACACTTTTAAAATGAATTTCTCACACAACCAACCATTCTAAGCTTTTCAAATACCACTTTTCTTTGTTGTACAATGTTATTCTACAAATTGAATTAATTACTGATGACCTTATTCATACTTACAACAAAATTTGCTTGGCACTTGTGAATGATAATTTGCTCAGGGATAGGCACATAACAAGCAGCCATAATCTAACATGTGCTGAATCCTTGATACATGGTGGCGCCCTTTTTAAATTACATTGCATTGTGGGATTTGTTTTGAAAGTTCAGTGTGTGTCAAGCGGTAGCACTTAGCACTAAATAGCAGTTCAAAACAGGGCAGATCTAGGGTCTATTCGAATTTGTAAGTATTATGTCAGATTACATTATTATGAATCGTGTAGACGGTGTAAAAGTTCGGCGTCCCGACTTTTCTTTTCTTTGCTTCATTAAATAATGAATTAGATTCTAGCCCATTTGGTAAGAAGTTACAACCGCACCTGGAACCGATCGGAATGTCACCAAACTCGCCCCCAGAGCTCGGGCAGGCCTATATATGCGTGGATGCATGCTACTACTGACGAGCTTGAGCTGCTTCTTCTTCTTCCTCCTTATCATTGCTTACTATTCGCAGTTCAGCACAATTCGTCTTTTTATTTAGGAACTAGGTGCTGCATACTGTCGTCTAGGTTGTCTTTAAATTGAAGTTCAAGTTTAGTTTAAGTTTATTATTGTTGTTGTTGTTTTTTATGGCTTTTGTTTTAGGAGCTTTTACTAGTATCGCTGTTCAGATCGTCAGAGTAGGCCTAGATCTATACTAGAGTCTAGTGGCACTTTATGTTGGCAGTGTAGGGGTGATATTTATATAATATGGACTGGCCGGCTGTGGCCGCCTTGAGGGAGATATGTATTTCCTAAACTAGACTCGTATATATTGCTTTGACTTTGAGTCAAAAACGAGGGCAATATGATATGGGTCTTGTGAGGGCAATATATGTGGTATCTCCCTAAAGTTGAGCCAGTCAATATTGTTATTGTTATCCAAATCAGACATCTAGAGCAAATCAACCAAGACAATCTCATACTCATAGATCTTAAAAAAAACTTTGTCAAACCAGCACTGTGCATCCAGTGCTTGGCAAAAATTTGGATACACTGCAAACAGTTTAGTAATTTGGTGTAATTATTACATCACAATAGAGTGTGCGCAAAGTGCGCAGGTTCCCCCGGACGCATACTATAGATGCGCAATGAAAATGACAAAATATGGTGCGGTGAATATGAGACTCTATTTCCTGCTTTTTTAACACGTAAAGTCCATAGGCTTTTCATGAGAGGGTAATATGGTCTCATATTTACAGATTATCTCTTTTAGGATTAGACAAGTGTAATATGATTTTGTAACTGCTCAGATGTCTGATACGGGTAAACATTTCTATATGTTCATGGATTTCTAGGTAGATTTGTTTTTCTATTCTTTAGACTTTACACTTTTCTTTAATGAAAGAACAAGAACGTTCATGAAATAGGGTCATATACTTTGAGTAACCTAAACTACGAAAAAGCAAATTCCAAGAAAACAAGGTACTTTGTGAATTTGTATTTCGATAACCTGAAAAGAAGATTAGTCATAGCTAGAGGATTAAAGTGCATTTTGTGCTAGACCAGAATGGCTGAGAATATGTCAGGCTTCCTCCAATCCTTCGGAGGAGAGCATAAAAAATCAAAAGTTGTTTAAAAAAACTTGTGCAAGCAGATAGAATTTGTAATGGTACCTTTTTTTGGGTGGAAAATGTTCTTGTAAGTCTGCAAACAGAGCATCATTTTTACTTCTTCTATTAAACAAATAAAATATCTTTCTTTGCTTATGAACTTGTTGACACTACCATGCTACATCTATCGATTTTGTAATATTTTTTTTTTCTTCTTCAAAGATAGTGAACAGCTAGCTGCTATTGTATATTTGTTCAATAATTTCCTTACTCAAACTTTCCAATTTTCAATTCAGCATAATCATTCAATTTTTAATAAGAAAGGTAATATGTAGTCTTTCTTCTCTTCTATTATCCAAAAATTCCCAAAATAATAATTTGTTGTAATGATATATGTTTAAAAATGCCATCATTTTCTTTACAAACATGAACATGTATGTTAGTTAATGCTCTAACAAGGGATGTTAAATTCATAGCAAAAAATTTAGAATTATAAGCTTGAAGACTGATATATTATAACCAGGAAAGTTTTATTCCAATATCATTAGCTTTAATGATTTGCCAACTAATCACCCTGTGCTTTGGGAAGTTTGCTGGGCGGATAATGTTAATTGCAGGGCTCTCCCTGTCTCAGAAAGAACAGTTTTGGTGCTGATGATGTTCCCTGGATAAATATAATTATTATTATTGTTATCATTACTAATTTACTATCAATATCATTACTATATTATCATCATCATCATCACATGTGTTGTTATTATAATTTGTGTAAATTAAATTTTATTGTCATTATTATCAGCATCATAAGTGTTGTTGTTATTATACTTTTGCAATCAATTATTATAGTTATTGTTGTTACAACTAGTAGAAGTTGTAACAACAACATGATTATCAACATCAATAATATTGTTGTTTTTATTGTTATCATATTACTTTTGTGAATTTAAAGTCAATAATTCAGTTGGACTGATTTTTCTATAACAATTATTTATATAGAAGTCCTGGAAGCATTTTGCTTTCATTTTATTTTTTGGAGCCTACTGAAAACCGCTTTTTCTTTGAGTATAGGTAAACCATGTAAAATATCAAAATAAGTCAGATAATAAGTACGAAGTAAACAGAAGGGTAGGCCTACAGGTCATTCAGACTCAAATAAGACACAGAGAGCAATTTTAATCCAATATGTAAATATAATGTAGTGATATATTCATCTATGATACTGAAGCAAATGCAGACTTGACCTTTAAACCACCCATTTTCTTTCTTTCTCTTACTCTCCTTTCTTGCCGCGCTTTTTCATTGTCCGGCAGCTTTTCGATAGAATATAATAGTCTCACTTTGTTCAATAGCAGGTGCATGGGTATTTCTAGGTCAGCTTACTGAGTGCAAATATTTACACAAGGGCCGGACGTGAGAGATACTTGTCCATATTTACAGATCACTTTTGAAATGGTAGAAGACACAGATATTTCTTAATTCAATAGTAATAACCACCCATATAAGTCCCAGTACACTCAATCGATGAACATATAAATGTAGTATTCTGCACTTTTCTCTCAATTCTACACTGGCTTTCAGAGAAGTAAGTGCATTACCTACCATTTGTGTCCAAGTTTTTTAGTTTTTCATTTATTTAGAGGATTTAGTCTGTTAAAATTAGATATGCATAGTGCTCTGATTGTAAATACATGTAGGACTATATTCAACTTTAAAATTTTTGTTTCAAAACTTATCAAAGTGTTGTCATTGGTGTAACATTTGTTCACTACTTGTCATAACTTGAACAGAAACTTGTTGAAAGATCTACCTTGATTGTTATACTATTTTCATCTTTTAAAAAACTACTTTATATTGAGGTTGTTTCTTTATAATCTGGCTATGAATTGATATTGATCAAAACTATTTATGTAAAATTAATATAGACATTTTTCTGATTTTGGATTGTTCTCATTTTAACAGGTCTTTGATAAACTCATATTCAGGAAACCAGAAAGACAAATAGCAAACATCATGGGCATTCTAGGAATCATAGTCTCTACAGTTGCTTGCCAGGTATACATCACATTACTAGTAGTTGCAACAGGAGCTTTATAGTTGGTGGCTGTGGTATGATGTTAGTGGTGGTGATACCCAGCCCGCCACTCAGTGTTATTTAGGATACGCGTATGCATGTTCCCTCCTTTTGATATCCGGTGTTAAAAGTCAATGAGGGCTGGATTTTTGTGTACTACGAGCCAGACTTTGGTGCGATAAAAGTACCCCTTTACCAGACATTTAAGAAACACTGATGCGGTCCCTCCGACCCCGGAGTGGGGGCCAGTAGCAATGCTGGAGATGGTAGTTCGTTCGTTCGTATCTCCTTAGATCAAGATTAATGTAATCTTGATCTTTGGAGTAGTTGCTTCAACCGGCCGTGTCAGACAAGTTGCCCCGGGGTGCGAGATAGGACTCTTGTAGCATGCCCCCATTTAAAACAATCATACAATAACAGTTAACATTACATTTAATTATTATGCTGATGGTAGTGGTGGTAGTAATACATACATGTATAGTAAGTTTGTGTTATTTGTGGTAGTGCTTTAGCAGTAGTTTCAGTGTTAGTGTAAATGGTTAGTGATAGCATGTACCTACTCATAGTAGGTCCATGGTGATAGTACTAGTAGTAATGATGGTACATGTAGTGGTAGTAGTACAGCAAGAGGTGGTAGTGCTAGTGGTAGTAGAGATTGTAATGGGAACAGTACTAACAGTGAGAATGGTTGCAGTAATTGGTAGTTGTAGTGGTTGTAGTGTCGGAAGTAATAGTAGATATCTGAATGGTATGACGTCTGATAGATCTACAGTCTATACCTTACCTAAAAACAGAAAATCAAGCAAATCAATAGAAGTATAAACTGAAGGATTGACCAAAGCTATAAATTCTGTTTCATTTGATTACATTGATATCATTCTATATGTTCCCTTTCCAGGTGATTGGTTTCATATGGTACGGTCCAAACCCTATCGGTAGGATGTGGTTGAATTCTTGTGGCAGAAGGAAACAAGAGTTACAGAAAACAGGCAATCTTCCCTACCTGGTTGCTACGCTCTCTAAAGCCATCACAGCTTACTTTCTAGATGGATTCCTCAGGTAATATACTTCAGAAGTGATTATTTTTAAAACTGTGGAAAGGGTTAAGAACATTGGACTTTAATATTAGAAGCTGGAAGTAGAGAATAATAATTTTGTTAATATTTCAACTCTGATTTTGTTCATGAGAATTAAGTCTCATGACTCATAGCCCAAATTTCTCAGATGCTGGGTGGCTATGGTCCAAAATCTGTTTTAAATAATGAATTATTCAGAGTTTTAATTGTTTCCTTTTGTTAAACATGATTTTAGACCCAGGGTTAACTGAAATACTAGAAAACAGACCATAAAATGAAGTCTCTGGCATATAGGATACATGTACATGTATATGCTCTTTCATGATAATTTGTGCTTATAGTTTGAATAATGTTCAAGGATTTTTTTCCTCAACAAAATCTTTATAACTGTGGATCATGTTCTTGAGTAGGGCTACCATTCAACAATTTTGGGGTAAGAAAAATGACATTCTGAAGTGTTTCCAGTAGCAACATACATGTATCCACTTAGACCAAAAACAAGGTAAAATACATTACTCTTAAAAATTATATTTTGAAGTATTTAATGCATTTCTGAAAAACACCCATGGGAAAGAGACATACAATTTTCCTCATACCATGAAATCCAATCCACATAAAAAAAACTTCGCCCTTTTTCAGTTGCAAATAAACTTTTTTCCTAAAGTTGTTATGCTTTTCAAGTAGTTATTCATTATGCTTTATACTTTAGTGTGTGTAATTTTTGGGACTTATTACTCAAAACGAGTATAATAGTTCTACCCAAAACAAATTTTGGTATCTTTATTTTTTTATTCATAAAAGTAAGATCTCAAATAACCTATTCTTATTGATTACAGAGTTGGAATGGGAGTGGTTACGTTAGAGGAAGCATTCTATGCCAGCATCAATCTGTCGATCATCGTTGCCTTGCTCGAAGCTACCCACGCCCCTTTTCACGGAGTGGGTCTTCCAGCGTATCTAGTTAATGTCGGCTACGATGCTGCATGTTTGATTATCATTGCACTATTAGTGATAGCATTTTAACCTTTCACCCAATCATTCTCCCCCACACACCCCTATTTTTATGTTTTCAGGTATGTGATCGTCCAATCCAAATGTTGTGATCAAAAGAGGATTGCCAAATAGAACATGTAATCATGATTGTTGTGTTCTTGCGGGAAATATGGACACATGCTTTGTGCTTGGTGAACCTTCATATACAGGCTGATTCACAAATGTTGTAGCTGAGTTAGTTTTTAAAATTTTATTATGACTAATGACAAGCATAATGTGCTTCATATTTCTGTGTCTTAAAACACACAGGTAAATATGCATAGGACCTTTGTTTCCTGTGCCTCCTTTTTCTTCTTCACCCATTCACTTGCCATTTCTTAACACGTGAACAAAAAAACGTGGTTGCCTGCATCGTACGTGTCTTAACAAGCCTAAATGATGTGGTGAGCTTTGTATAGCATTTGGTCCTGACTGAGATTTTATTATTAGGCTGGAGATCACAGATCATGTTATTAACAGTTGCTTTTTTTAATAAATGAGGTTCAAAATTGTTTTTGACCCCCTTACTTACTGAAGATAGGAGTCAATCACTTACCGGACAGTAATTAGTTTGTATTTAAGAGATCAAAGGTTGATTTCAGATGTGCCAAATATCATTTTATTAACTTTGCAATATTTACTCGTTTCCGTAGTTATAACCTATAAGGTAGGTTCACAGTGTACTACCTTTTCACGCACAAACACCTTAAGATGTGCTCTACGGCTTGAATTTTTACGTCTGTTTTTACTTATACATGTACATGTATACACTATGCCTTTATTGCGTTTATAATAGAAAAACATAATATTACCAACTTGAACTTACCGGTATATACATGTATGAATGTAAACATACTGTGTCCTATAACAGGCATCAAATCAGATTACTCTAACTATACTCTATTTTGTGATTTTTTTGCAAGCTTTTATATTTGATTTGATGACAAGCAGAGGATAAGTCGTCATGGCTGATTTTTTATTAAAATACCGATTAAGTTTAAAATGATTGATTTTTGCAGATTTGGGCGATGTTATACTAATTCATTGAATCTTCATTACAGTTCTTTCATTATATTTCATCTAATGATGAAAGCCTTCATATGTGTATTTTGTATTCATTTATATTTATATATACTTTGTGTAAAGGTAGCTGAAGTATACTGTAACTGATAATTGATAATTGATTTATTCTAGTACACATTAGTGGAAATGCGTCTTCCACCAGCATTTACAACGTATACAATTTAATTTGAAACAGAAGGAAATACAACAGAATCTGAAATATAAAAATGCAAAAAAAAAGGAGAATAGAACAAAATGTATTAACAAAACAATAACGCTTGTTGATTTGGATGTTCAGTATTTGCACAAGATAATTAATGTGTTCCATCATGTCCATAGACTGTTGCTTAGGATAAACAATAACTTGTATTAACATTAATTTTTTAATTGTACTTATTATTGTAATCTGTAGAGATTGGTGTTGTATTATAAACAGACTGGTTGTGGATTTATACATATATAACAGATGTCTTCCTATATGAAATGCAGATTTATATTTTACATCAGCATTGTGTTGTTATATGAAAAGCTAAAGCTAACTTTCATGCATGTGTTCTGTCATTGCCATTATCTCTTCATTGACTTGGTCAAGACACTTTACTTTCATCTTTCAGAGAAACTGTCTAATTTTTTACAACTCTTGTTTCTTAACATTGACACTTAATTATGGAAAAGATTGAAAGATTATCCTTTTATCATATGCAGATTAGCAATTATATTAAATCCAATGATCTGAGTAACAACAGTTACAATGCAAAGAGTTTAAAACATCATTATTTTTATTATCCAACAATCATTATTTGCATCACCTTATAACAAACTGAAATAATCAATATATTCTTGTTCCACCTATGTATTATGATGCATGTTGTATGTATCCTTATATTCATCATGTTTATCCTTATTATGCTGCAAGCTTATTTCTCAAAAATCTGTAGCTGGTAGAATCTTTCATTTAGAATGTGGGGCTTAATTGGCAGATTTTAGAACCTGTAGAATGTGAGATTTCTAAAAACCCAGAGGAAATACTAGAGCAAAGTGGTACCACAACGGTCATGAATCAGTTTTTGACTGGTCTTTCTCAAAGTATGTCGATTCATTTCTCTTTCTTATTGGTTGTATCCACCTATCAATTAGATCATGAAATTATATTGTATGAAATACATTTTTTTATCAAAATTTATTATCATCACAGAGAATGTGTGATTAGAATGTGTACATGTATCTATAGAAATAGTGCAGTCTTGAGTATTTTTTCTTCTGCTTTTGGACAAGTCTACCCAATTGCTTTACTACATGTACATGTAGGTCCAAAGTGATTGTTAAAGTAGTTGTAATTAACAACTTGAAAAAATAGGAAGCTACTGCATACCTGTGGTTTACAGGGTGCATATTATCCATCGTACTATCAAAAGGAATAGCTGTTCAGGGTACAAACAGTCCGTTTGATGTAAGGAACAAATTTTTTAATAATTGTCATAGATCATGGTCTTGCATCTGTATTCAGATAAAGTAAAATGCTTAATGTCAAATGAAAATAATTTTGCAGAGTGTGGCTAACCTTATCATGTTTATCAGTTGTTTTATAATGGGAATAATAATTAGCGGGTACATAAACATTGTTTTATGAGATGACACATTATATGTCCATTATGCTATTTGAGCATTCCCAAAGAGAGACTACCATACTTTTTAATTGTATAGTTTGAAGTATTATGTTTTTATAAATGCATGAACAATTATTCAATCCAATTGAGTGTGTATCATTTAAGTTGCTGCCCTGAAATATGACCATTTTTATACGACAAATATTTCTTGGTAGTTTTAGCTCATTTATTTGACTTAAGATATATCTGTGAGGTTATAAATATATATGAGTGTGTATGGTACAGAGATCCAATCCCAACATAACTTGTCTCCTGTCACTGTTATACCTCTGTCTCTCTCTTTCTTTCTCCTTTTCTCTTTGTCTTCCTCTTTCTCCCTCCTGGTGAGCAATATGAAATATACAATTTTTAAAATAATATTCATGGAATATCAAACCATCATTGATGCAAAGCAGAAAGAACAAGCTAATGAATAAATGCTATTGTTTTATTCAGTGAGTTACATCAAGAATACAATTAAGAAAGAAAAACATGTTGTCAAGGACTGCATTTCACAACTGTTCAGGATGCCAACATTGTTGAAATTTGTAATAAGAATAAGTACTACAGAATTGCATCATCAAAGTTGATGTTGTTTGAAGTTTTCTAAATTTGTTTAATCGGTTTTATGGCGACGTCTTGATTTCACAAAATGAGCCTCTTTTGGGTTGTCGTTAGACTTCGATTCAGAAGTTGGAATAACAAAATTCTAGAAAATTTACATGTAGTTCAGACAATAAAACAGTACATATTCACATGAAGTGAACAGACATTTTTCATTGGGCATTTCTATAAATATGATCATGATTCTGTTACAACAATAGACTATAAATAATGTTATAAAAACAGTGGACATCATATGATTTACTTGGATCTAGTCTCTATTATATATCATATCTTGAGAATGTAAGGCGCATTCATTACAAATGTAACCTAGTCTGAAATGTGGCTGAATGAAGACAATTAAATTTATCCAACTGACAAGGGGAGATAAAAATATCCCCCCAAAATATACAAATGAAATCTACCCAGCTATAGAGACAAATATCCATATGTCCAGGTTTTAATACATAAATGAATTAATCAAAATTAAATAATTGTAAATCAATAATCTTTATCTTAGCTCTACTAACCCTACTTTAAACGATCAGCAGTCTACTACAAGAAAGAAAGTAATTTGTTAACTCTCTTTTCAAGTTTAACATTGCCAATTCAATACTATTCATTATTGGGACCAACTTGCCAAGGGTATTGCCTCTGAAAACCTTGTAATCCAAGCTTGTCGGGCAGTTCCATGGTAGACAGGTCCAAGATCTGAACTACCAGAAAGTACCTATAGCCCGGTATGTGACGGTAATACTCTGCAACGTAAATTTTGAAAAATATCTGACCTACATGACAAATGTATCATTAAAGAACCCTGACCAAGAGGCACAGCCGGCAAAGCCATGCATGCAGATTTGAACCTTAAACCTTCAATATGAGACCAAGAGCATAAACCACAGTACTTCAGGCATGAAGACTGATTTAATGGTAAATGTGAGGGACATTATATGAATCTATTTACAAGGAATAAAGTTTTTTTTTCACATGGAATGAAAATTATTCATAGATTGGAGCCTCTAGCTGGAGACATACTGTGTAGCCAAGCGGTCAAATTCTGCTTCCTGAAAGACAATGGAAGAAGAGAAAGCAAATTTACTGAAATGAAAATTCTCCAAAAAAAATGCTAATACATAGTAGTATTTTTAAAAGCATAAACATTTCGAGGGGTCAGTGACACAAAGACGTAACTCCATTTTGGCCATTTTGAGAAAAAGTGGTTCAAGTGTCACTGAGCTCTTGGGCCTCAAGGAGTTAAGTCTATGTTTCACTAGCCATTGACTTCAATGGGGTGTTGTGTGGAGTTAAGTCTTTGTGTTTCCTGGAAAGACCACATTTTTCTGAACATTTTGATATCAAATACATGAACTTATTTTGGCTAAATATAGAGTTACATCTTTGTGTCACTGAACCCTAGATTTGATTTACTAGACAAAATTTAAGTACTTGTACATATTCAGCATCTAGAATTGGAGAGCTAAGAAACATGAAAGGACATAACTAAATATATGAAATTTAGATAACACGAGCTATTCAATAGCAACTTTTCCCAGGACGGAGGGAGTTTATAGTACTCAAAGAATTGTCTCAAATGAAACAAAACTGAAATTTATAATCTATTCAAATCATATCAATTGAAATCAAAATCTTTTCATATTACACATATTGCATTATTTTTCTTAATTTTTACTTGTAATTATTGAAATCGATAAAGGAGATATGTCTGAAATTTACCTTTTCTAAATAGTCCTTCACGAATGGATGCCTTGCATGTGAATCTTTCAGTTGTGTCAGGTAGCGATTGGTCACCTTGATAAGGAGGAAAATATAATGAATTACATTTTTTGGTCCCAAAGTGGAATGGAAGACTAAAATTACACTTACCAGTATACAAAAATCTTGTTTGATAGCAAATGTGTAAAATAGATCTTACATTGTGACATTTCTTTTAATTAAATTACATGAGACATAAAAATTTTCAGACAAATTTTATGTAGGGGGAAAAAAGTATTACATTCCTAATTATTTTGTTACCATTACAAAAAATTAATAAAAGGGAATTTTTGTTTACTGCTCCCCCCTTTTTTTTGGGGGGGGGTATCATTGTAATGTACGAGCAAATGCGAAAGTTGTGGGATTTTTTTCTTTCTTTCTTTGTATGAGAGAGGACTGGTTCTGCTTCCTCTTACAAACTTACCTCAGGTGCTTTGCCCATATGTTGTGAGATTACAATCATGTTGATAAGAGTCTCTGGACAGTTGCTATCCTGTACGTGAAATAAAGAAAATAAATACTTGGTCAAATTTGCAAGATATGTATGAAACAATAGATTTCCTCCCTGATTAATGTGCAATTACAGGTCATTCAGGGAGTACCAGTGAAAGCAAATTAATTGGATAGACAAAAGAAACAAAATATCAGTACTAATCCCTGATAAACTCTGGCAGATGCATGAGAAGAGATTATTCAAAGAGTATTGCGAAGGGCAGTTTTGTTGGTAAAACTTGTTATCAGCATATAACCTCATTTACCCTAAAAATTACAGATTATAACAGATGGTTAAGGAAAAGTTAGCTTGAGGCAGTTTTGAACAGCTTACAAAGTTTAGGCCAGTGAAGGGTCAATTCAATTCAATTCATTCATTTATTCACTCAATATTTAAAAACAGATGTGAACGCATATGACAAATATAAAAAAATGGAACAAGTAAAATCAAGAGATGAAAGCACAAGTAACATAAATTGAGTTGGGATCAGATTAAAGATCTATAGATTTAAAGGTTAATGTGTATTCTTAAAGCCCCACTGCACTACTTATAGCTACTTGCGCCCTCTATATAGCAAACAATGCCTAATCGGTGACCATTGGTCCCTCATGACCCTCTTTTTCCATGTTAATTGAGAGCTGATATGAGATAACCACCTGTCAGTGAACTTGCAGGGTGGTCAAACCCCTCCTATGAATTAGTACAGATGGGATTTAAATGATACCTTGTTGATGGCCTCTTGTAATATATCCTCTGCATCATCCATCTTGTTCTGCTGCATGTATGCCGAGGCTTGACCGTTGAGGAGGAGTGAGGTGGACGAGTTCTTGTCTGCTAGCTCTTGGAAGATATAGAAGGCATCCTGCAGCTTCTCACCTCCCTGGGATAACATAATAATAATTGCTAGTTCTTATATAGCGCTTTTCAGGACCAATGGCCCTCTCAAAGGGCTTTACAGATATATATAAATATATATATATATATTATTACCCCTGTCATCGAATTAAGGTTTACCCGCACACAATGTATGCACATTCTCCACTCTCTAGGGAGTTTTCAAGCCAGGCTTCATTTTTACATCATGCATTGGTAGTAAGAAATTATGAAATATGATCATATATTAAAATAACAAATAATTTCCTTTTCATAATGATGATGATGATGATGACACCCTGCAAATTTTCAACTCCCTAGGATAGATACTACACCACAAATGGAAAACAAATTCATACCAGTTACCATCATAATAATGAATATAAATGCTAGACATGATCATCATGATGGTGGTGGTGAAGACAATAGTGGTAATGATAACAGAAAATACAATCTCGTTGCTGTTGTGTTGGCCTAATGTCAAATACATAACACTCTGTAGATTATGGACGCAATAATAAGTGGAATCTTGAGACGATGAAAAGACTCGCATCTCACTCAGGTAGAGGTTGATTGGCGAGGACCAATGGGCAGAGTTACAATGATATGCGTGCGAGCATCATGTAGTTTTGTTTACAATACATGGTTAAACTGTCATAATACAACACTTGCGGTCCAAACAATGTTATATTACATATCCTACATGAGCAGCATCTAATATCTGTGATGTTAGATGATCTTGATTACACTTTGTTATATACAATTAAGGATAATTGCAATCGCACGCCTTGTGTTTAATCAGCCATCACTTTCCCCATAAAATGCATGCAACTATTACACTACAAACAAAAGTTACACGCTAGGGTTGCTTGGATATGGTACGACGCAAACAAAATATACTCATTGACTAGTCGGTCAATGGAACCGTTGAAAAATGACCTTTGTTTCTGATAGAGTGATCAAATATAATCACATAGACTCACCACTGCCAGATTAAACCATGCCTGTGCTAGTTGTGTCAGAGTGGCATCATCATCTTTATCCTGCATCTTCTTCACCTCTTTCCTGGATAAAGAATATAGAAATAAACATAGATATATGTAGTTTTACATACACACAAATAATAAGAGCTCAAATTCAAAGTTAAGAGGTGTGACCATATGCACGCTACCTAAATTCAGGCACATTTCCATACCTAAAAAAATCTGTAAGAATTTGAAAAATCAGATGTCAAGAGGCTATCAAAGAGGAACATAAAATTACCTAGTGACAGAAATTTCCTTGTATTGGGTAGGAAAATATGTATTGACCAAAGATCAGCAGATTTTTTCCTTTCATCCCGAAAAAATATGAAATTACCAACAAGGGTCTGGAAATCTCCATTTTGAGAGAATAGGTCATCTAAATATTTTTTCAAATGTAGGATAAAGCTCCCAAAAAGGGTTTGACCCAATACCTGCACATTGGCATTTAAACACCAACTGCACTGGATCACAATGCATCCAAGAGTTCTTCTGCATATATTTAAAATAAACCAAAACAGTTTGTGTGTGCATGCTGCCCTTAACAAAAAGTGTACATGGAACACATACCAAGGACTTTTGTTAACAGGAACAAACACACAATCTGAATCTCAATGGCATGAGCAAAGTTACATGTGCATATAACTATCATGCACAGGTGGTGCTTTTAAACCTATGTGAGGATAACTCAAATTAATCACAGTTTTGAAATAAGAAATTAAACTTACTTTGCTAGATCAACTTTGTCTAAACTCAGGTAGCACTGCACACTCATCGCAATGCTGTAACAGAGAGAGAGAGAGAGCGAGCAAGGATATTATATTTTAGACAATCATAAGACATGGATATATACAAAACTTAAATCAGATGTTGTTGCTGTTGTTTGGATTTGGCAACTCGACAAAGTTATGTCCTGTGTGCAAGTTGCTGACAGGAGTCAGAACTCACCATTGGTTGTTGTAAGTGTGGTCAAGGGAATTATTAACTGTAAATAATAAAATATTTTTTATTTCCTATTTCCATTTGAATGAATCCATAAACAGCTCCTGTACCAAAAATAATGAAGGTATATTGGTAGTAAAATACATTTCCTCGAAAATTGAGGAATAATGTGTTACAAAAGGGTTCTAGGGCATTATCTTGATATCACTGAGTCATCAAGTCTCATATTTGATGAAACACGAACAGACCACCTGTTTGGAGCCAGTAGGGCATTACATCATGTACGTTAGCATAGACTTAGCGCCCTTCTGGCTCTGAATGTACTTACCACTCCAGTGACTCTGACTGCCGTAAACATCTCAAGGCTGAATCATAGTTCTTTTAGAAAAAGAAGAAAAAAAAACTGTAAATATCAGCTCATAATTAGATAGAAAGTTAGAAATAATGTCAATCTCAATTCTACAATACATTTGAAGGGGGTCATAACTGAAGTGAGATCAGGAGAAAACAGCATCTTTGTCTTTATGTGCCTCTGCACAACAAACCATCATTTAGAATAAAATATATTTCCTCATACATACAAACATGAGGCAGTCGTTTTTATATTATAGATATAAACGATAGATTTGATAGAAAATTACACTACACTGTACATCAAAGTATTTTAGCCCCTGGCAGCTGATTATTAGTCTGCAAAAGCAGGACTATTTTGAATAGTAGCAGCTTAAAGAGAAGGTCGAGTTCTGGGAAGAGTTCTGGGAAGAGGTGAAAAATAATTTGTATAATTCTTATTATGCAAGTGTGGAAGAACATCAGATAAGACATGTTCCCTGAAAAGCATGGCTCTTCAAATGCCTTCATATTCTAAATATGTCATGTAACATCGTAAAACTCTGGGGTAGGATTTTTACACCACATGTTCGGTAAGTCCCATATACATCTTTCTGTGTACAGTGTTTGTAACTTTACTAAGACTTGGCCAAATTTCTTATCATTTTGATGATTCCAGATCCTTCCAATATCTTATATGCCAGATGATCAACCTTTTCTGGTCGATTCCACACCGTTTCTTTCACAATGCAATCGCATGACTAGAACTCAATTTCATCTTTAAGTACAAAGCCTTATTAACCAGACACAATCTAGTCTTAAATTTTAGACCCTGCTTCATGTGTTCACTACCTTATGTGATTAAATTGTTGACAACTGACCTGTTCATGATAGTAGATAGATCCAGCCATGAGTAGAAAGGTATCATTGTTGGCATCCACACTGCTACTCATCTTACTCTCCAAATCAGACACAACCTTGTCCCTAAAACAACACAACACAATCAGAGTAATAAATAATACTAATACATGTGTACTATAAATAATTAATAATTAATGATAATGATAATAATAATAGTAATTTGATTTACATAGCACCTTGGTGTATAGGTCAAAGGTTATGAACAACAAAATTAATCAACAACCACATCCACATCCAAACATTTTTAAGAAATATATGAATCAATAAATATATGCTGTTAACCTTATGCAAATAAAATGAACCAGAAATATTTAAGCTAAGTTATGTTTAAAGCTGCAGCCATCATTATTACACCCCAAAATGCTAATGGGCACCATCAAAGGTATTTGGTCATTGGATGTCTCATTAGATATATAAATCATGATGGGACTTATGAACACAAGTTGACTTTAAATAAGCAGTATGATTTTACCCCACATTTTGCCTGATCTAATCTCTAGGAGTTTCTTAAACTTCATATAAAACTAAATTCTGAGATGTAGCCAGTAATACAACCTGTATATGGGACAAATACTGCATGTATAGAAAGGCCAGCTAAATATAGAGACCATTTACAAACAGAGACCACATTTCTATTTTCCCTTGAGCTATCTTTACAAACAGGTTCGACTGTCAGTGTAATACAAATAAAATGGGTTTAGCAACCACCTGTTTAGAAAGACTACATGTCTCTTAAGACCACATTTTTTCCCTTTAACTATTTCTCTTTTAAAGCTATGCTTTAAAACCATTAATACCACATTTTAGTTTCCCTTGATCGGTCTTTAATTTCCAGGTTTGTCTGTATTACCTCCTGTCTGGGTTGGCAAGATAGTCAGCAAAGAGGCGCACTGCATTCAGCTCTGGTGAGGATGCGCTAGATAACTCATCTAGTACCACTCCATAACGACCCTGTCATATAATACAATTGAAAACAAACTAGTCAAATTGAAAATCATCAACAGTTTCTCTTTTATAGCACTTGACATATTTCTGATATTTCATCTGCATCTAAATTGTATTTGGAATATTGTTGTCCCATCATAATCAAACTATTGCTCCTTCTCCTTCTTCTCTTCTTTCTCCTCATTTTTTGCACTTTTTTCCTCCTACTTTTTCTTTTTCATATTCTCCTTCTCTTCTCCTCTTCTTTCTGTTCTTCTTCTCCTTCTTATTCCTCGTCTTCCTTTTCTCCCTTTTATTCCTCTTCTTCTTTTTGACCTCTTTTCCTTTCCTTCCATCCTCCCCACCTCTCTATCTTTGATTCTCATGAAATTAATTTAGAAAATATCATTTGTTTAGTAAAAGCAGGTTTCCTAAACCTCACATGATTTAAACAACAAACAGACCAAATTTACTAACAGCATACAAAATTACATTTATCATAACAATTTGTATGATTTTACATAACAATGTTTGATTCCTAATCACTCATGTATGTACATGGTCTGGAGATGAGAAGAATGCCATGACTGATTAAATAGTTACATGTAGATCTAGACCCAATAATATGTATAATTTGTTTACAAGAATTATCAATAAAACTTACAGCAGCAGCATACGCTCTGTACATGTACACATCCCTTGCGAGAGCCAAGTCTGGGCTTGAAGGCTGGTTCAAAAGAAAAGAATTAGAATTAGAAAAATCAAGAAAAAACAGACAAGATCAAATCTGTTAAATATCAGGTGAGAAAAAAAAAGAGTTCTGAATCTGAAGTGAAGAGTCCACTAACGAACTCCGAAGCCGTTATAAGTTTGTAAAGTTATGTAAAGTTTATTACAGCATGATGAGCATGCCCGCACACTTATACATGACATATTCATAATTCCTGCAAAGTTCTACAGAATTTAACATTGGCTGCAAAAGGAACATAGTAACTTTGAACTTGCTAGATCTAGTTAAGGCTACACAGCCTAGTCTGACATCCGATTTCAGCAGTCTACCGAATAGGCACGAAAGAACCTCAATGACATGAAATGCAGTGCATGGGACCGTTCTATAAAATTATTTGCAATAAATTGTCGAACAATAGCATTATAGCAATATTACCTTCAATTTCTGGGCTTCACTGATACATTGCTGGAAGCTCCCGATGTAAAATGAGTTCCTTATTTCAAATAATTCATCCACATCGTCATTCTTCGGGGCCATTTTGGAGAATATACTGAGCTGAG
>BEXV01001571.1:0-19415 GCA_003118195.1 Hemicentrotus pulcherrimus
ATTGGTAATGAGAGCTTCCATTTCATTTTTTGAAAGTGGGGTGTTTCCAATACTGGTCTTTACCTTTAACACAAATCATGCAGCATACAGGTGCAAGATGAACCAGTAGACATCAGTTGCTCTTTAAACCACCGTCAAAACTTTTAAAAATGTTAATAACTATTTTGTTTCAATATTTGTTTTTTGTATTTGTATTTTGTTTTGTCTTATGTTTTATTTCTTTCCAGATTTTGTTAATACAACTTTATATTAGCTTGCTAAAATGTTACAGAATTCCAGGTTTACTGCAGAATGTTTACTATGCTATATGTAACTCTATGTATAGTTTGTAAATGCATTGTGTGTGAGTTGTATTTCTTCTGCAAAGGTTGTCACTTCAATACGCTCAATGGAAATGTCAAAATAAATATGAATACGGGGAAATGATTTATAATAAAAAAAGTACCTAATTTCGTCTTGTAACATTAATTGCATGGGAATTAAATGACATACATAGCTTAAAGCTTCCTAAACAGTTAAATTAAAGCTTAACGTAGCATATCTTGAGAGAGCTTGATTTTATGTAGATGTGTTCCAGTTACATCACAATATCTGTTATTGCTCCAAAATTACTTCAATTTTAAGATCCATCACATTCTTATATAAACATACTGAATTCCAGTTCTTTTCAAAATGAAGTTAATGCTGATTGTATGATATGGTTTCACAAACTTGATATTCCAATGTTCCTTTAAGGTTTTTTTACATTCTCTCATTTCATTGTGTTTACTCTGCTACTTGTATTGGATGTCTCATGAATATATGCTTTTGGGAAGAGGCTGTATTCAGTTACATACTTGGTAGAGTATGCACACTGTAGCAAGTGTATGTGTAGATATTGATGACAGAACAACCATATTCTCAGTTTTCTCGTCTATGTATTGAATCTGATTTGTGAGTGCCAAGGGAATATGTTTGAAAGAAGAGAAGTAGTGTCTACATTATGTAGGTCACAAAGACTGAATAAAAAATAGTGGGAGGTTTCTCAAGGGTTAATAGGTGTAGCCATGGATACGGAAAAGGAAGTAATTATATTTTGTTGTTAATGCAAAGCTATGAAGGAGCTACCACGCTGTGTAATCAAAGAATAAACTTGACGTTAAAAAAAGGAGTATACCTGCAGATGTATCCGCAGTTAATAATATGAGTAGTTGTCTTTGAAACGCAACACTTGTGGTTCTCTACCCAAATCAAATCAATTATACTGCGGTTTCTGCATTCTGCAACATACTGCAAAACCCCAAACTTGTGTTTGCATGAAATTTTTGGAAAAAATGTTGAGAATGGTTTAGATGTGCACAGATTTCATGATGTGAAGTAATCAAATCAGAGCTAACACAGCACAGTGCTCAATTTCTTTGTCTAGTTCACTTAAGTATCTTCCTGGAGAAATGCTATTGGTTTACAGGTCGCAAAGGTTTTTTTTATGTTGTCATTGTCTTTTGGTTTTGAAATGCACAACTCTCATTATTTCAGAGGATTGATCAAATTGAATTTTCTTACATAGTCATTTGATTTATATGAGTGATTATACGAGTGAATTATGATCAACTTTGATTTAAACAAAATTTGAAACTTGTGACTATCATACATATTCTCATGGGCAGGTAACTACTGATCCATGCCAAATTTGATAATGTTTGCACAATTTTGGAAGACAAATGGATTTATTACCTTTTAATATAGTCATTAGTTTATAGTAATGCTTTATTTTAATGTTGCAGAAGGAAGTGGACAGCCTCATCCTTCGTCCCACGCCCCCGCCTCCGGCCCCGCCCCAGCAGCAGGTGCCCCAGTCCCTACCCCAGCCCCCACCAGACCCTCACCTTCAGTCAATACCACTTCACTAGGACGCTCTGCCGTACCAAGCACTCAACCCATGGGTCACCATGCACAATCCACAGTAACACACAGCCAGAGAGGGAACGTTCCTGCTGTCAAGAAAACAGTTAGTTATCTTGTCTTTTCTTTGTAGTGTTTGTTGATCATGTGAATAATAGGTCAAGATCGTGTATGGAGAAGATATATGTGTGTTTTTCTTGGAGCATCTGTACAAGGACTGTCAACCTGTGGGTTGTGGGTGCATATCTAGCCTAAGCAGTTGACAAACGTCATTAGGGACTTTTAGATTTGCGTGGACTGATACGTGTGACTTCCATTCAAGGCAGTGCATCAAAAGGACGACGACCGTAGCAATCCCCATTGTCTTTGTGCGAATATAAAAGTCCCTATTGTTGTGTGTGAACATGCCCCTTCCATTTCACATAAAAGTGGGCAAGTTTACATTGGGACACAACCCATCCCTCAGAAAGGATATTGAAGTGAGACCCTGTGGGTAGGAGAGGCACCCTAGCTGCATCCATATTAATGATAGTCTGTATTAAACAGGAATTTGTTTACTCAGTACATGATTGTTGTATTCATAATGAGGGATGCAAGTTTGTTGAGAGGTTTTGTGTTTCATCATCTAATTACCTTTTTAGATATTAAGATATTCATGATTGAAATTATAAATTGCAAACACATTCCTAATATGCATGTCTCTTAGGTTTCTTGGACATGCATATTTTGTCCTGCCCACAAGTCAGTGGAGTACTTATATATGCTATCACTCACCAGCACCCTGTGTGCAGGCCTTACATGCATCAATAATAATACTACGTCTTGTTTACCCTGGGTAGCCCCATTGATATTATTACTTTGCACCAGGAGGGCCCTACCATCAATGACCCGGCTTTAGCTGAGCTACGATGAAAAGCCGCTCAAGCATTCAACAAATTCCTTTCTACCGGGGACCCGTTTACCCTACCCTAGGTGGAGTGTGGCAAATGTATATCAATATCTTGCCATTTGACATTAGTGCCATGGCAGGACTCGAACCACAAAGCATACGATCCTCATTCTGGTGACGTATCCACTATATGTGAACCAAACATACGGCTTGTGCAGTATGTTGATTGGCAGCTCTGTAAAATGTTGGCTCTTGCTTTATCGGAGCATTTAATATATTTAAACATGCATTTTGTAAAATGCTCTCAAGTTTCTTTTCTTTTTTTCTTCCCCTAGGCCACAGGAAGATCGTCACAGATTAAGACAGTAACAGCCAGAGTGAGTGGTAGAAGTGAGTTGCAGGCATCCAGCGGCCTTGGTCTCAACCCACCTATGGCCTCGGTGGTGGTCGAGAGACATCATCCCATTACTCAGGTTTAGATTACTCTTCCAGCATTCTTCTTTTCAACCTTTCCAAACTTGATTGAGATTCAGAAAATTCTTGTTCAATATTCAAAACTAAGTTGAAAACAAACCAAATAAACATATCCTAGGGATTCTGATTCAGAATAAAGACAAAGAGTTATGTATTCAAATTAGAATCGTTTCACTACTTTAATATATGGTGCGTATTAGGAATATAGATTTGATTCTTTAAACATCAATCAAAACCAAGGACTTGTGTTTGAAAATCCAAATATACAAAATACATCTCATTAAAGCCCAATGTGCTTTTGAGATATTAATCTTTTACAATTTCTCTCTTTTCTCCAGCAAACTGTCGGTCATGCCACGGCAGCACGGTACCCAATGACCACTACCCAGAGCTTGCCGAGCCATCTTACTGGTGTGTCATCTAGAGGTGGAAGCAGTATGGCATCTAGAAAGCAGTCCCATACTGTTCCTGGTGCGCCTACGGTGAAAGTAGTCCACTAATGGTTTCACTACAGACAAGACTGTATCGTCATAGCCTATACCAGATGCACTTTGGTCATAAGCTGTCCTAACATGGCTCTACTAGAGTCAAGACTGGTTCAATCCCGGCCCATTCCTGGCACACCTACTGTCAAAGTGGTCTACCGATGGAAAAGATGGAACAAATCAACCCCAGCCCTAACATTGTGCACCTACATGTACAGTCGAAATGGAACACCAACATTTTTACTTCAGCCCCAGCTCGTACTTGGTGCACCTGCTGTCAAAGTGGTCCATCTTCTTCTGCAAGGATGACAGGGCCAGGGTCTTTGTTGGTATGAAAGTGCATGGCCTGGTAACAGCTCAATTGCAAGAGTGTAATGAAGCAGATTGATGAGTCATCAAGGCCTGTGTTACATGTACTCTGTGAGATGTGAAAATCATCAGCATCCAGAACACAGCTGAACTAAGCTGTTAAGCGCTTGGATGTTAAAGATAAAGTTGAGTTCTGGTCATGTGATTGCATTGTGAAAGAAACGATGTTGAATCTATCAGAAGAGGTTGATCATCTACAGTAGTATATAAGTATTCATGTTAATTGCAAGGTTCTGGAATCATCAAAATGATAAGAAATTTGGCCAAGTCTTGGTAAAGTTACAAACACTGTACACAAAAAGATGTATATAGGGACTACACAAACACGTGGCGTAAAAATCCTACCCCGAAGTTTTACGATGTTATATGACATATTTAGAATATGAAGGCATTTGAAGAGCCATGCTTTTCAGGGAACACATCTTATCTGATGTTCTTCCACACTTGCATAATAAGAATGATAACGCTCACAAATTATTTTTCACCTCTTTCCAGAACTCAACCTTCTCTTTAAGAGCTTGGATGTTAACTTGATTGCATCCTTTGACAGTTTCTAAACTTTGGGCATTGTCTTTGATCACATACAAACTGAGAACTCCTGACCAGTCCCAGTGCGAGAACACAATGATAAAACTTTTCCACCAGAAAGAAGCGGCAAAGAAATAAGAAAGACTGATCACCAATACTTTTTTTTTTTAAACAATAAGAATATTTGAGGTGCGTTCAATCATAACTTTCTTATTTGTAAACGGATATTGCTCAAACTTTCATTAATGTTTTTCTGCTTTTATTAAAACCAAGATGATATCATGGTGGACCTCCCCTTTAATGATATATGACAAAGCCTTCATGTAATTGATATCTGCCAAATGAATGTGACTTTTTGTAATTATTACAGAACTCAAGATTTTTTTAAAATTTGAAAATAACCAACACCAACACGGTACAGAAGATATATGGGACTATACCGATACCCTTACTTCTTCACATTACTGTGCATACTAAACTCTCATTTCCTGTGTTGTGTTGTAAGAAGAAAAAAAAGGATTAAATTAATTACAAGGACTGTCCTTTAAAAAAAAAGAATCCCTTCAAAAATGGTCATGAATGATAAATGTTTTTGATGTCGTAAAAATTGTAAAAATAAAAATCTTAATTAAAAAAAATATTTGTGCCCCTTTGAACAGCATCCCTACAAATTATAACTTAATGAAATAAATAACAAAAACAGATCTGCACGGTAATGCAAGTTGTCGTGGTCTCCGACTATGACTTAAGAACAGCAGTTTCTATGGAAACACTTCAAAACATACTCTTGACGTACTATTGGTATCAAGTGTTCCTTTCTTATTGATATAGGCATGGAATCTGTGTCAAAATATTTTGAGAAAATATTGAAGAAAAGAGATATTCAAGAAATTTGGCACATTTGCAAATGCTGGTTGGAATTGCTCGATCAAGTTTCTACAATTCAAAGAAGAAAACAAGAAGGATGAAATATAGTTGTGGGAGGTGTATGTGATATTCACCAAGGTTTGGTTAAGTTTTTGCTGTTTTCCACAAGTCCAAAGAACCTATAATAATGATTGAATAAACGATTGCTATGTAGACAATTGCCTTTAAGTCTTTTAATACCAGAATTCAAGTACCATTAAGTCTATCTGTTGGGGTAGTTCTTGTATTTCACTTTCGAGAGTTGAAATGACAGTCTGTAATATTGGAAGCAAGATAATATAGATGGTGGTACATAGATTCTTTAGTATTGCTGCTAGAGTTCTATTTATGATATTAGAGTCTCATGTCAAAAAGTCGATTATAACATTTAGGCCTTTTTCATACCCAAATTCTGATTGAAAAAGACACATGTAGGTATCGTTATATTATCTGTTATTTTATCTGAAAGGAAAAACTTGTGTGTTGTAATGCTTTTAAGAGATTTGTAATCTTGTACATATTATTGTAAGTTATTGACTGTAAATAAATTTGTGTGAAGAAAGTAAATAAATAATAAGCATGAGAGATATGATATTGTGAGTCTAATATTTCTTATCCGATGTTCAGATTGGAGGAATGCTCCATTAGTACAGCAAGAAAACTCTACACTGAAGACTGGATAAACATACTGATGCATGAATGGAGGATTGTCGCACAAATTGAGTGTAGAAACACTCCTTTCTCCCTCTGTGTCCTTTTTTTTTCTCTCTCTGTCTTTATCTCTCCCTCCCTCTCTCTCTTTATCTCTCCCCCTCTCTCTCTCTCTTTATCCTCCTGTGTGTGCCTGTATCTAGATTTTTGTCTATTTTATGTGTTTTGAGAAAAAAAGAAAGAAAAAACTTGAATTAATCTCAAGCACTGTCCTTAAAAAAAAATGAAAAACAAATATTAAAGACCCTATCCGATGAAAATGCAATATAGATATAAATGGAAAACTGCATGAATGTAGAATAGAAATATAAAGGAATAAAAGGTTTTTATCCCTTCATTATAAGCACAAAAGCAAATTAAAACCTCATTTTCTGCACCCCTCTAAATTACGGGTCAACATGGTGCAAATTTACTGAAGTTACAGTGATGACATAACATGTGGACCCGACTGTTTCACCTATATAGCTGAGGCGATGAGCCGTGCTTAATTAATGCAAAGTCATCCTGAATATGCGTACCAGGTACTCCACATCATCAAGTTTTTAGGTCGACAACTTCTGATTTTCAAAGCTCTAGATTTTGAGTTTTCAGAAAGCTGATACTCCCTTGACGGACACTAAAATGGCATAGCTTTCATGGAAACCCTTCAAAACTTGGCCTTTAGCGCACTATTGGACAAAAAAAAGAAGAATTTTTGAAGGTGTGCACCTGTTATTGACTTGAGCAGGAAATCTGTGTCAAAATATTCTCTCAAAAAGAATCCCATACAAAATGTTCATGAATAAAATAGATTTTTTTGATGTTGTAAAAAAAGTAAAAATAAAATCTTGATTAAAAATTGAACAGAATCCCTACAAGTTACAACTTAATGACACAAATAACATAAAAACTGAAAACGTGTTTCTCTGCTATATGTTTTGTTTTTGTTCCTCTGTTCACTAATTAAAGTGACTCGGTAACCTCAGATTATGAAACAAAATCCTTGATTTAGCTCATCCTGCACTCAGAATTATATACCTTAAGGTCAGTCAGGAATCCCATGACTTTTACAAGGCCTATCGCCTGTCTGATTATCAAGATATTTATGATTGGAAATCGAAATCAAATTTTGCATTTTCCTAACAGAGTGTACAACACTACAGTCTTTTGGAGAAACTGAGTATGGTATAACCGGTCACTCAAATATGTTTACTTTTTTGAGGCACTTTATGATCATTTTGAAGCAAAATTTGTTTCGGGCTACAATATTACACTATATCACAGACACTGATTACACGTAGGGCCATGCACATCCAAGAGTTAACTTTGTTAAACAATGACTTTAAGAATTAATTTGGCCTTCGATTTAAGAATCCTGTTTTGCCCATGACTGATAGCTCTACTGCTGGTCTGTACAATTCATTCTTTATGTTGTACGGGTTAAGAATTAACAGTCGTTTGGAACATGTACCTGAAGATATCTGCACAATCTTGTAATCTTCACTCTGTTACTTACAAATGTAAACTTATTTCTCAGCTGAAAATGTGCCTGTTATCCTTTTGTTTTTAGTACCCCTAAATGTCCAATATCACTATCATTATCAATGGAATCTTGCATCGTTTATTTGGTCTATTCATTTTACTCTTGTAAGAAAATACTGGTTTATAAAGACATGTTCATGATTTAAAAATAGTAGTTTCTATGGAAACCCTTCAAAACATACCATTTGACGAACTATTCATTACAAAAAAAGTAGTCAAGGTCTCTAATTATGATTTTGAAATAGCAGTTTCTATGGAAACCCTTCAAAACATACTCTGACGCACTATTTGAATAAAAAAATTGTTGAAAGTGTTCACCTGTTTAATATTGATATAGACATGAAATCTGTGTCAAAATATTTTGAGAAAATATTGAAGAAAAGAGACATTCAAGAAATTTGACACATTTGCAAATGCTGGTCGAAATTTCTTGTGCAAGTTGCTACAATTTAAAGAAGAAAAAAAAGAAGGAAATAATATATTTGTGGGAGGCGATTTTTCAGCAAGGTTTGGTCAAGTATTTGCTGTTTTTCACACGTACCTACAATAATGATTGAATAAACGATTGTTTTGTAAACAATTGCCTTTAAATCATTTAATACCAGAATTGAAGTATCTTTTCAGAACATGTTTACCTGTTCGGGTAGCTCTTGTATTTAATTTTTGAGATAAATGTTGAAACGACAGTCTGGAATATCGGAAGTAAGATTATAAAGATGCGTCAGTCTCAAAGATTCTTTAATATTGCTGCTATAGTTATATTTACGAGTTCCATATCAAAAAGTTCATTTTTACATTGGAGCCTTTTTCATACCCAAATTCTGATTGAAACATACATGTAGGTACTATTGTCCTATTATGCTTAGCATGTATTAAATCGGGAAGGATACATTTCTATGTTGTATTGTTTTAAGAGATTTGTAATCGTGTACATATTATTGTAAGTTCTTGACTGTGTAAAGAAAGTAAATAAACAACCAGCATAAGAAATATGATATTGTGAGTCTCCTTTTTCCTATCCTTCTTATCTGATGTTTAGATTAGAGGGATACTCCAAATACTGAAAGAAAATTAGACATTGAAGATTTGATAATCATACCGACTGAAGGATTGTCCCACCAATTAAATGTTAGCCTGCAATGCTCTCTCTCGCAATGTCTTACTCCCTCTCTCCATGTTTTTATCTTTCTTTACTTGACTTTATCTTTTCATCTCTCTCTTTCTCTATTTTCATTCATCTATTTAATTCAATTCAATCACAGTTCTATTTCTAAAGTGTAATCAGTATCAACTCAAACTCTCAAATAAATAAGCAAAGCACACACACAAAAAGTAAGTTACGCTTATATTTTAGCCAGTTTATTTTTGTACACATCCTTTAATATACAAATGCCAGTCAACATTGACCAGTTCAAAAAATCTGTATGTGAAAATTCATACAGCAATTATTATCTTCTAAACAAATTCATATACCATTAATTACACAAATACCTATGTATCCAGTGCAGCTGTATTCCATCATGTACACATCAGCACAAATATCAGAAATGTACAATCATCCTAAGAAAATCCTTGTGCAGAAAATAAAATTTATAGCTGCTACATAAATAAATTTAATCAAATAATCATTGTTCTCTCTCCTCTTTGGCTCAAAATATGATAAAAATACAATAAAGATAAAAGAAAATGAATTTCATCACATGACATTGACCGTAATTATGTTCAAATGCCATAATAAATACATGGGAAGATGCATGAATGTCAACAATAAAATACGTAAATTTAAAAAGGAAATCCCATCGTACCAATGCTTGAGCTGCTACCAAAGAGGAGTACATTTATAAATAAGGACTTCTATAAAAGACCTGTTACTTCTTTTAACTGTGAGAATGAGTACTTTTCTTGTTTTTAAGACTGGATCATGTGCAAGCTCTTGCAATTCTTTACTCCGCATACCACAAAATTCCAACAAAGAAATGTAACTTAGCTTTGATCCCTTACACTGTATAGGTAAATTTTTGTATTTAAGTAATTTATTTAAAGCAAATAAAAGGTTAAAATACAGACATTTGATTGAAATAGAAAAATAATCCTAGGAATTGGACAATCATATAATGTATGAAATAATAGGTGAATTATTATCTAATGTTTGAGGTTCTTTTTAGCTACATGAATGCACTTAAATTGTGGTTTATTTAGATAAAAGAAACAAGATTTAAAATATCAGGTAATTTAGATTGAATGATTAATATTCACAAAAGGCCTGCTAAATTCCTGCTATTCTGATCAAAAAGGTGACAAGTGGGACCATGACCGGGAAGATTTAGCATGATTTTTTGTGCTCCTCATTGTAAATACTTGACTAATATTTTTTTGATGTTGGAGCCTCCCTAGTACTAGAATATGATAATATACAACGAGTGTATCAACAGCTTAAAATGGTAACATTTACTCAGAACATTAAACTCTCCTATGCCATGCAAAAATACATTAGTTTAAAACCTTTGTGATCCCTTACTATTATGCATGTGGAATTCTAATTTTCTATGAGAACTGTAGAGCACATTCTCTCTCCCTGACTCTTATTCTCTGACTCGTAACTCACAAGATAATAAGAAGAAAAATGGCTCAGAAATGAGGTCTGAAAGAAAGAGAAAACATTCTGAATTTCAAAAAAAAGTACTAATGGGAAAAAGTCATAAATAACTCTATCAAAAATAATATCAGCGAAGTGAAAGAAACCTGGCCCTGTTTCATAACACTTGTTATCAATAACATAATGCTGAATTTCTATGACAAATCTGCCAGTAGCCAATCAGATGCTACTATTTCAGTAGCTTATAACAGTTATTGTAACCTGTTGTTGATAACGAGTTTTATGAAACAGGGCCCAAGTTGGAATACCAGTGCAAGATCAACGAAGCATTAAAGTGACTGGGTAACATTGTTGAAGGTTGATGAAAAAAATTGCCTAATTTTTGTATAAAATGTTACTTACTATATTCCTTTTACTGTACTAACCCCCTGACAGGCAAAAAATCCTGAAAAAATTCTCAAACCACAAAGATATCTATGGTTTTATTTGAAGGCGTCGATGGGAGGCACCCTCTTACAGTGATTAACAGTAAATTCTCCCAACCATTTTTGAATTTTCCCCAACCGTTTTTCCATGAAAAAAAGACATAAAACAGGCTATAAAAAATCTGTCAACACTTAAATGTCTGGAATGGAATGCAGAGCCATTTTATTGCTTTGTGAGATTTCCATTCACCTAAAATGTAATTAAATTGTTCTATAGATCTAGCTCTAGACCTAGTTGGGAGAATTAAGGAATCGATCAGATCAGTTTTTCCCAATTTGTACCATGAATAATGGTCCGTTTTCACTCAAATTTTCAGATTATCTTTAAGTGTACATCTAGCATCGAAGTCACTACCTTAGAACCACTATCTCTCATCTGAACAATGTTACCCAGTCCCTTTAAAACACACCTCTTCAAATCTATATTCTTGATAAATAAATATAATGAATATCTTTCCTTGTGAATTTTGAACAGGGCAATTCTTTGATAAGTTGATTGGTGTAAATTGCCTGAGGAAGCAGGGCATCTAAAGAACCAAGTGGTTTCTGTATCAAGGCTAGGGTCATGAGACACTTCCAGCTGTCATAACATGAACTATATAAACAGTGCCATTATGTGCAATCACTATTACAACGCAATGTAATATTTTTAAAACACTCTTTCACTTCAAAATGCATGTGCTTTAAAACTCTTTAAGTATATGGTGTACATATTGTAACAAATATCTTCCATACAAAATTGTACTGAAATTCATGGACTAATATAAAAGGGCATTGTTTTGTATATTTAAATAAAATGAATAATATGAATACTAATCTTGAATCACTTGAATTCCAATGAAGTAAGTACTAGTTTGTGAATTTGTATTTTGTAAATGGTTGAAGTACAGTGCTGTGAATGGACTCTACAAAGTTGGAAATATTCAAAGCCTCACATTAAAAAAGAAAAATTGACACTTGACACACCACACTGTTTTATCAAAAAGTGCACAGTTTTCATGCTACACCTAGCATTATCATAAGACATGCACGTGAGAATATCAATCAAATACTTAACCCGATGAATGGTGCAAACAATCTCCACACAGTACAGAAGAAGAAAAAAAAAAGACTGAGACAAAAATATAGTACTGAAAACAAGTTTTTAAATACATGTACATATCATCTTGCAAATAAGTGTGTTTCTGCCTGAAAAAGAGTGATTTGCCATTCTTAAATATATTGCAGCAAAATCTGGACAAAAGTGAGAAAATATATATATATATATATATATATTACTGACAGTTCAGTTTTGATCCCAATTTGTAATAACTCGGGCATATATAATGGGTGATATATATTATATAATCACTTAAGTGCAAGAGATTGTGAGATGCAGTTCATTGTGATGCCTTTTTTCTATTCTAATTCAAGTAGGATATGCCAATGTGAGAATGAATACAGTCATAGCTTCTTGGATTTTTAACAGTCAAGTATCTAATTCATTCACTTCTTAAAATGGATTGAGCAATAGTTGAAGAGATTGAACAGGGATTAAGAAAGAAAAGAGTAGGGATATGAAAGCAAGTGGCAAAAGAGGACGGAAAGGGAGTACTCTATATGCTGGATCATGAATACAATGCAGGTGTTAATTTAATTGGTTAATTATTCATCTGAACACCCATATCGTCCCTATTTTCACGAAGTGATGGTAGTAGAAAATCGCATACAATTTGCGTGACAATTTTCCTTACTACTGTCACTTCGTGAAAACAGGGACGATGTACCATGCGTTAAACTAGTACCAGGTATATATACTTAAGTATGAATGAGCAATACAATTATTTATTCATGAAACTTGATTCCACTGGCACTTGATCTGTACTTCGATATTTACTCTGATTAAATATTTGGATTACAGCAGGATAGAGCACCACTTTCTGTTTTCAGTATTATTGATATTGCATCGGAAAGGTACCTGAAACAATATGATGTATTTTGACTTTGATGGTTTAACCCATTGGTGAGCATGATGAAGTATTAGAAAAGTGCAATAAGTGTTCCCGTACTGCGCTCATTATCTTTGTCCAAGCCACATCTATGGATTAATTCCTCATTGATTTCATTAGAACATATGACCTTGTGATGAGTGGTATGCAGTTCATCTCTTCTGCAGCTGGCAAATGAGAGTCATTGTTTGGCAATGAAGTGATTCAACAGCAACATCTTCTTCCATAAGGGCAAGGCTCATTCACACGAGGTGATAAACCAACCATGAAATGAGATGCAAACCACACCGATGCAACTGAATCATAACCCCTGCAACATTAACTTTTTGTTGTATGAACAGTGCTTTTCATATACAGTGAAGTGATTGTTATTTGTCCTTATTTGTGAGGTTGTTTATCATCTCATGATAATACATGGTTTAAAAAAATGGAATCTGATTAGACTGATAAGACCGTACACATTTAATTGCCATGGTTACAATGCGGTGGGGCCTATGTATATGGTATGCTTTGTATTGGGTCGCGGGAACTCCTGGTGCAGCTGTTGTTGGGTGGGGTTCTGTGGAGGAACGGTCGATGCGTTAACAGCGTTACCCCCTTCCCCGCCCCCTCCACCACGCCCGACCACCGCCCCTGCTCCTGCCCCTGGAGCTGCAGGGGCCTGGCCTGGAGACGATGATGACGAGGGGGAGGCAGAGGAGGAGGATGATGAGGAGGACGACGAAGTATTAGATGACGACGATGATGGAGACCCTCTGGATTCTAAGATTGTAGCTTGTTGTGCTGGTGGTTGCTGAAGTACACTGCCCAGTGAATGAAGTCAAAATAAGCAATGAAAGGGTACATGTTTAAAGATTTAGAACTCCTGGTTAAGCATGATATCACCCCAAAAGACCCATACACCAATCCTTGATGGAATTTTCCAGTGCTCCAAATTCCCTTGTCTATTAAAAAGACAGTATTAGGTATCAGAATATATTCAAATGATCTCCATATATCCATTGATACCACATCAATGAATATGATAAAACAAAAGGATACAAAGACTTAAAAATGTTTAAGATGAAAACAATTTGACAGTCGCACCCTGCAATATATTGAGAAGAGTTGACTTTGATGCAATAATGTATGTCAGATGAACTTTATCAAAAATATCAGCCATGTTTAATAGTCTATGATAGTTTTTGTCTGCCATGTTTGCACAAAATGGAGTTTTATCATTATTAAAAAAAAAAATAAAATTATAGTTTAGGTGAATGCAATGCATGGTGGAGACCAAAGATATAGAAAACTATAAATTGAGTGAAAATATGTTATAAGCAAGTTGAAAGTTTTTGAAAGTTTTGCTGTAAAAGAAATAAACTTACAATTATAGATGCATAAATAAACCTTTGAAGTTAATAAACATATATGACAAACTTTCACAACTACCTGTATCCCTCACAAATCAAAACTGATGGAAAACTATCGACCAATTGATACCATGAACAATGATAGCGGACTTAATTTACTGGAATGTAAAGTGGGAAAAGAGATACCATCTACAAAGTCTGAATTCATGTTTGGCCTGCACATTTCACAAATATTTATAATGTCAGTCCACGATGTTTCAATATTCAAAATTTTGAGTTATGTCTGATTTGCTTCTGATGATGTTATTCATCAGTCCATTCAATGAATTAAGCTATGATTCATTCAATGAAACTGACCAAGTGACAGTTAGTGACAGATAGAGCTTAAATGACTTTGATACACATAACAAAATGTTGATTAATTAGACGTATCAACATTCCCACTTTAATAAAAACCAGTAAAACTCATCCACTGGACAAACAGTCAAGGCAAAAGGGAGCATGTTATTTAAACATGAGATGCAAGATTGTCAGGTCTGTTATCATTCACCATCCATAACATGTTATCCACAAAAATTCTCATTACAAGATAAGTTCCCTCTTTATGTATTTATCTGTAAACCCGAGACCAATTAAATTTGGAATGAAAAGACCCATTTTCCAATTCTAGTCTTCTTTTAAAGAGAGAAGTAGTACAGGCCGGTCCTCAAGAAAAAATTGGAAAATACTTTCCAAGAAGATGCTCAGAAGAGCAATCACAGATCTTTAGGAGCTCAAAATTCAAAATCAAAAAGGGATACCCAGAAAAAAGAGTGAGGGGGCAACACAAAAGAACACAAAAACAGTTAGCTAACTGCACAAATATTTGTTATTCCATGTCTTTTACTTAGTTTACGTTCTAAGCCATGCTGATGGACCAAACAAATGCTTGATTTAAAACACATGCAATACCATGAACCAGTCTTTATTATGCTTTAGCATCTCTTGGTTTTTATGTATCTAAGAAGCTGATTTTCACTGATTAGTTTAGGATAAGTTATCAGAGGAATGCTAGGAAACAATATTACAGCACAAAATCAAAGTTAACAATGCACAAAATGTCAAAATAAAAAATAAAATTGCAAAAGCAAATAGCAAAAGCAAAGAACAGAAATAGCTCCAGTTCACATTGCAGAACTAAACACTCAACACAGATGCCTTTTCTAAAAAGTGTTTTAAAAGCCACTGCAAACAAAGATCATGCAAAAAAAAGAAATAATAATAATAATAATCTAGAGCTAAGAAAGGAAGGTGTGAATTTGATGCTGCACGGTGGATTCATCAATATAATGGTTGGGATATTGCCACAGCTTTGCAAGAGTACTCTTGTCTAATTAGTTCATAAAATTAATTTGGATTAGAGATTGCATTGTATATTGTGCCAATTACAGGTATCTTTCAACTTTATAACTACTGTTAGTAAAATTAGTGTAAACTATTTTAAAACTAAATATTAGTAAGAAATGTAAGCCGGAAAAGATGGGGAAAAGGTTTTATTAGAAGTGACACCTTTGCTCGAACTGTTAGATATGCAATTATCTGCTGGCTTCAGCAATGAGTGACTAATGACATTTGATTTTTGTTAAAACTCTACATGATTTTTTTTGCAGGTATTAAAATTTGAACTCATAGTGCAAGAGCAATTGATATTATGTTTGCTAATCATTAGTTAATGAAAATAAATATTTTAAACAAACAATTAGAAAGGAATAAAGACAAGAAGGAATCTCCCGAGACCAACCTGGACAAGGAATTTGGGTTAAACATGAATGATTTATTTTGAAGGAAGAATGACGCACCAATGTAGGAGTCGGGGGGAAAATGAGGATACACTGACTGCTGACAAGTTGCATTTTTTGTTTATCTATGCTACCCTTTACCTTTACCATTGGCCGGGGGGAAGCCAGCCCTGGGGGAGGGCGTCACCTCGATGACTCTCACCTGTGGGCGACCCCTGCTTGGACACTGGATGGGTTGGACATGATGTTGTGAGGGACCTCCTGGAGCCTGACCGAACTATGGACAGGGGAGTTGAGAGCTCCCGACCCTGACCCGGAGGCGGATCCAGATCCAGGAGTGGACGACTCTGGAGTACTCTCCCTGGAGTCGGAGTTGTTTGGTTTGTTCAGTAAGGGTTGGGGGTGGGTGACTTGGCTGGAGCTAGGCGAGATGAGAGAGTTGTCCGTAGCACCAGCGTTGAAGAACATGGCTCCCTTCGTCACTGGCTCCGACGTCGCCACTTCTATGGATGGCGGGCGTGGCATCTTGACCGTCTGAGCACTTCTTGGAATGGGTTTGTCCCCTGCTTTGAGTCCATCTTGCACTTCGGTGATCACCTGCTTCTCCGACAGGTTCTCATCTTTCAGTGAAACACCAGTTCCTTGCACCACATGTCCGTTTCCAATGGTAAATTCCACAGACCCTAACTGCGTGCTTGAGCTACTACTAGAATTCAAACTATTGCTATATAACCCTTTGTTGTCCAGTGAGGACAGATCGCCACTTGAGTCATGTACCCTGCTTGTGTTCTGTACAGAGGAAACGGCACTGGACCCCACAGGATCACCCCGACCGGCCTGTGAGGGTGCCGTCGAGGTGACAGGTCTCCCAGATTCCTCAGGTTCCGAAACCTCTGCCTGTGATTGTTCAGCACTTCCTGGTTGTGAATTGGCAACGCCAGAGTCCGGAGTCATCTCCTTCTTCTCCTTCTCTTTCTCTTCACGTTCTTCTTTGGCTTCCCGCTGTCTTTTGGTCTCTTCTTTGCATTCTTCTTTGACCCTAACTAGCAGTCTTCGGACTTCTCGGTTGTTGGGTGCCAGCTTCACTGCTTCCAACAAATCCTGTAGGGCTGGTCCATATTGTCTGCGATCAAACATGAATTAAAAACATGTTCAGACAATGAGATTTCCTAGCATTTCGAAGCATGAAAGTAACACATCACATTTTCTATGACTTCCTTTGACGGTTTACAAGAAGATTCTTTGATCAAATAACCATTGTGGTGTGATGAGTAGGATGTCTCCTATTCAACAATGAACCCCATAGCTATATCTAATTTAAAAATTATTTTCATACAGCTTATACCAATCTCATAAAATAATCCTCACACAAAACAAGTTTCTATCTGTAATACTTTTCTGAATCCAACATCTGACCATAGTGCTATTGCAAGATTACCAATGAAACAGTTTAAATAAGATTTCAGCATAATTCAAGCTCATTAGAAGATTGTCATAAAGAAAAGACAAGAAAGGCCCAAGTATCAGATCTTACCTTATTGCTCTCTTAGCCCTAGCTCTGGCATAGTATGCTTCAAAACATTTTGGTTTGATCTCAAGAGCTTTGCTAGAGTATTCAATAGCACCAGTAATATCCTGCAGAGAGATAAAGAGGAGAAGAAAAGAAGGGAGGGGAGGGGTAAAAGCTACTTGTATGACGAAAGCCTCTTCAGGTGGCGGAAACGTGCCATTTTTGAGCAAGATTGTAAGGTCTCAAAGAATCGTGGAAGAAGGGTACAGTATGTCGACATGTGGAAAGAGAGTCTGTCCATTCAACCAAGGTCTGTGTGTGTGGCAGGCATCCTGCACCCAACCATACACATACAAGTATACAAGTATACCATTTTGAATTTTTATCTGATTTTGTTAAAAGGGATCCGGTAACTTGTCTCATTTTCTGAAACAAAATTCTGGATTTAGCTCATGATGCAATAATAATTATAAACCTTTATGTCAGTCAGGAACCCCATGACTTTTACAAGCTGATTGCCTGTCTGATTATCAAGATATTTATGATTGGAATTACAAATTTTGAAAACTGTTCGCCCGACAGTTTTCTATTGGGGAAAACAAGTATGGTAAAACCGCTCACTCAAAGTTTTTACTTCTTTGAGGCACTTCTTGATCATTTTGAAGCGCAATTTTTTTAGGGCTTCAATATAACACCACATCACAGACACTGATAACACGTAGGGCCGTGTATCTAGGATTTAACATTGTTAAACGATCCCTTTAAACTTTCACCAATCTTCATCTCTTATTGTTCAACTTTCCTTCAGAACAACTTGCTACAATGGCTGAACTTCCCATCAATTTCTGCATGTTCACATTGGCATTCATTATAGTATGCATACTTCCGTGCGGAGGCAAGGTACGTGAATCGTTGCACAAAATGATACCATATAAAATACATAATCAGGGTCAACGGTAATAAAATGCCTGTTTGTTATAGGTCATAGCACTTGTCATGTTTTGATGTTTTATTGAAATGATCACGTTTTTGACATTGGCATTTAGAAAATAAAATCAAGAAACCTCATAAAAACATTTTTTTATAACATCAGGAAATGGGAGAATTCTTGGAAAATAATGGTTCAATGGTATTATTTGTGGGATGGTGATAACCTAGGGTATACACGAATAGTTATGATTTTAGATCATAACATGATTATACATGCACCATCACACAGCTTTTATTACATTACAATGATATTCCAAATCCTTTCAATGTAAAGATTATAATGAGAACAATATTCACAACCATTCCAAAACAGTTTGATCAATCTTAAATGAAGAAAATTCATCTTTTGTACTTCAGAACTGTGTTTACCTCTTTATGGCCTGCTCCAGCCCCTGCTACTAATGCTTGCTGAGCAACTGATTTATGGGTCAGCTGGGTACGGTCATCTTTCGTCCAGTCACATTGAAGGAGGAAGCTCAGGACAGACAGATGACCGTGGTCAGCGGCATGCACCATAGCACAACGTCCACTTTTATCGGTATGGACGACCTAGCATCAAAGACAATGAATACTTATTGAGATGACTTACAATGATTGGCGGGTGAAATGACTTCAAGTATATTGACCCATTGAATAAGATGTTCTTGTGATATAACATATATTGGCAAAGACTCCAGTCTAGGGTATCTGGGACTTAGTATTCAAGAGTTTAAACAGGCAATAATCATCCAGTAACTACTATCATAATTTGAATTTAAGACAATTAAATAAACAGTTCTTCAATTAAAAAATTGTAAATGACAATTAACTGCTTAAAATTATAATTATTGATTTAAATTGATTTCCCAAGTCATGTTCTACTCAATTTACTGAAAATAAAGAATTAGCCCAATAACAATAAAATTCCTGTACTTGTTGACAGCTCTACTGAATTAAGACACAAATGCTTGTA
>BEXV01001571.1:62186-89288 GCA_003118195.1 Hemicentrotus pulcherrimus
CAGATTCATAAAATTCATAGTTTCAGCTTTAAAATGATGTATAGTTTGTTAAATATATATAAAGATGAAATTTGACCCCCAGAGGGGACAATAGCTTGGACCTGCCCAATATAGGAATGTGCCCTACAGAAAAGTGGCCTTGCCCTAACAATATTGAAATTCAAGGCCTGTTGTATATACACTGTTCATGTTCACTAGAGTCCCTCCTTTATTTTCTTGTGCTGCACATCATTGCTTTGTTTTATGCTTTTCTTATCTTTCCCTTCTGTGGATGGACAATCATCCATCCTTCTTCTTGTGGCACCTTTAAATGGCGTTATCTCATTACATATCACTAATGCAAGGGTCTGGTACCTTAAATGGCAATACTTTAGGATAGCGCACTGTTGTAAAATATGTTTACTAAGCTATTCGCAACATCTCTCGACCAATTTCATATTCTTTTCCAAAAGACTGAAACTTGAAAGTGCACTCACCTATGTATCCAACTGGGAAAGTGCAAATCTACCAGGAACTTTCTTTGAATTAAAAAAGAAAATCCTCTCTATTATGGGCAGAATTTATTTCAGAAAAAAGAAGGAATGTGGCAAGATGAAAAGCATGCTTAATGCAATGCCTCAGGAAATGCGGTTTACAGCAATCAGTTTTAAATCTCATTATACAGCTTGTGGATATAAAGACAGCATGGGCATGTTCAGGAGTATTCTGCATCTGCACGTGCATGCCAACATCCAATTGGGTAACTGGTCATTTTTGGTATACATGTATATGCAGTATTCCTATGCTGCAGACACTATCAATCCTATAATGACGATTATCACATAAATCAAAGTTACAGTTGCATCATCTTGTATTCTTGTGCACTTTTCACCCACATGTCCTTTTTCTTTCCAATGGCACTGAACTACATGTATATGCAATTCAAATTTTCAATACAAATAACAAGTTTGCAGCAGTCACACCCACACATGTACATGTAGGTTACGATTGGCTAAAAACAGGAAAAGCAGAATTACATTTATTTTAATCCCTACAAGATAATACAGTGTCAGGATATTTCAACAGTGTCAGGATTTTTCAACAGGGTCGGCATGTAGACTTCATATTTTTTTTTTTCATCAATCTATTTTGGAAATACCGATGTAAAAGGGTGGAACACGGAGAAATTACATGTCAATTGATAAATAACATGTGAATTTGAATCTGAAGTTCACTCAAGTCAAAGCATGGTAGGAGATGGTCCAGTTGGGACAGGTATGCAAGTTCAACAAACTGGAGAGGCTGTACTAGCTGACATCTGGAGAGCAACAGACGAATTGTGTCTCTGGCCTGATTTCATCTCTAAATTATCTCATCAGTCCTTCATCCATATAACAAGCACACATCCTCCTCATCACCCCCCTCTTCTCTTCTCTTCTCTTCTCTCTTCTTCTTTTTTTTTCTCTCCTATTGACAGCTCCTCAATCAGAGAAGACTCTTGGGTGCATCTTTGATTAAAAGCCTGCTTAAATTCATGCAGGCAACTGAAGCAGTCTGTCCCAGAAATTCATGAGCATGCAGTTAAAACAGAATTGTTTTGAGAGAAAATCTTGGAAGTAATCCTTCGCAATTTGCAACACTGTACATATTTTTGCGGTACAATGTACATCACAAACAAATATATCTTTATTTATTAGATAATTGAAAGGTATACAGAAAATTGAATAATCCATTGAGATAAATGTTACCATACATGTACATGCTGAAACCTACTTCCATGCTGTCACTATTCTCATGAGGGCTCATAGAAATGTGAAAATAAGTACTGATCCAGATCATACTATTTTCATGTCAATATTCATTGGAGCATTCAAAAAGTATATTTCCTGTATTAGTGGTATAACTAGTTTCATTTCCTCGTTCATTTCCATTTATTTGCAAACACTAATGCATGAACTTAAGTAGAGAAATCACAAACAATGCAAATCAATAAAATAATTTGGACATTTGAAGTTTGGGTAGATCATCATCGAACTGGCATCTGCTACTTTTTTTCTTTCCTGATGAAGAGGTTCACTATATTATTCAGAAACAAAATATGACAGTACCATATCCTCTATATTTATAATCATTAGCTAACAGGATGAAATTTCCATAAGATGGTTATCCTTAACGTAATTAGCCCTTACCCAATTTCATTTCTGTGATGCCCTACCTAATTTAGTCATATTGCAGCCACACCAAGGTGGTAAATCAATGCACTCCTAGTTATACTGGGGTTGCTTGACCTAATGTCAAGAAGATGAGATTATGACACGTTTTTGATAGTCTCCAAAATTCATACCCTAATAAAATGCTTAAAAAATTTTTTTTATTAAAAATGAATTATCAATTTCGTATAAGTGTTGTATGATTTAGAGGTAAATTAACCTATATTCATTTATAAACATTGTAACTATACTATAGGCACAAACTTGAAATAAACTTTACTTAGTAGAAATGTTACCTGTGAAAATAAGCTGCCTTGAAAATTATAATAATAATGATAATAGTGGGTTCTTGTATAGCGCTCATGTCAGTCAGATTTGACCCTCCTGGCGCTCCCGATTATTACCCTGGCTTTAGCACGGCTGCCATACGGCGCTCTAGCATTTCAAGGAATAAATTCCTACCAGGTACCCATAATATATATAATATATATATATATACGGTATATATAAAAGTGCGATAATTCTCAACTCTGACATGACAACGGGTGTTCCAGAATATGTAGGCGTAAAGAAAATGGTCTAGGAACGGTATACGACTATACGGTATATATATATTTTTTGGGGGGAGGGGGGCATCCTGAAATCCTGAATAGATAATTCCTTTCTACAAACAACATTGTCTGGTTAAAGAGGTGTGGCAATTTTACTTAACATTCCTTTATCACCTAGCAGTGGAAAAAAACAATCCCCTGAATGAAATTCATTGGTACTTCACCACGTTCAAGTACGAGCATGCAAGCACATGTGAACATTTATAACACCTTTTGAGGTCACAGAACAAGCCATGCAGCATGCACAATTGAACATGTGATGACTCATACCAAAGAAACTTTGCCATTGTTAATGGGACATTTTGCAGTATATGTATCAAAGTACAGGAAGAAGAAGTAATTCACAAAGGGAATTTCACAGTGGGAAATATTGCATGTGATTTGTGCATAGACCTGAGGAATTAATGATACCGGTACATGAATATGGATGTAGTGTAATAATTTTACTCACCAGAATGATAAGTGAATGTTGATCAAATAGAGTTTAATCGGTTTGCAACAGAATGTATTTTTTGGAAGGATAATTGCTTCAGGTGAATTCTCAAATTGATATGTAATAGGCCAATTTGTCCTTTTACATGTATAGTTTTCATTACAGTTCGGACATGGCATACCTTTTCTCTTTAAAGAGCCCCTTGAAAAAACGCACTGCTTTACGGAAAATTTGATGAAGAGCATGTATTCAAACAAATTCCCAATCTAAAATCAACTCTTCATGTACACCGCAAACATATACATGTATATGTACATGTCAAGTGTTTCAATTCCTTAGTTTTTGTTTTTGTAGGCCATATATATATATATGGATATATAGTGTACAACGTAAAAAAATAAATTTTACATGTGTATTCATTCACACCTCTTCTTACCATTGTTTTTGGTCACCCTAGTCCATACTTATAGAACCTTAACTGCATCAAACTATAGCAATAGGTACTTTGTAGTACACACCTTCTAAAAGCAGAAGAAGGGTTAAATATTCATATCTAATCAACTCTGTCACTACAAAGCAGGTTGCTTTAGATCTACTCTAGATATTAGTGACCAGCACCCACTCAGGGGTAGCGGGCTGGGTAGCTTCATGTAGCTGACTGGCCAAGCAAAGAGCTCCATTTACATGGTCAAATTGTGTTGATGTTATTACACCAGCCAAAACGTAAACAAAGGCAAGCGGCCAGCCCTGCCTCCTCGTCCCTACAATGTACCAGATGTATAGTTGAGTCAATGGATAATCACATCAAGGAGTTGACATTACATGTATATACATGTGCACTGCTACTCAAACTTAAAACATTGTACATACAGGCTAATGCAATGCAGCAACTAATTAGATAGAAGAGATTTTCAACGAGACAAACAAGAGCAACAGAGAACAAAGAGACAAAGAGAGAGATAGAGATAGAGAGAGAGAGAGAGACAGAGAGAGAGAGACAGACAGACAGACAGAGAGAGAGAGACAGACAAACAGAGAGAGAGAAAGAGATGAAGAGAGAGAGAGAGAGAGAGAGAGAGAGAGAAAGAGATTGTCGGACAATGGACATGTAGTGTTACTATAAATGGAGCACTTATATGTATAATTAAAATATATATATGCACATGTACATGAAGCCTATTTTGATTGTCCTTTGTACAGATTCATTTGTAAAAACAGGGACTGTAATCAAAATGGCTGAAATAAAAGATATGCTATAGAAAAAAAGGTTCACTCAGGATTACAGCATTAGTTTTGACATTTAATTATGACATTTAATTATGAACTAAAGTCAATGACCAGAAAGCCCTATAGGCCTAGATACATTATCATAATTGTATTGATTTTATTATTATTGCTCCCTCCTGCAGCAGCTAATGAACGGGTGAAGCGCAAGGCATTCGCCTTCAAATATCAAGCCATATTTCAGCTTAATTCATGATATTTTTTTTTACACGATACAAATTAAATTCTTTTTATATCAATATACAGGAACCCAACACAAATAACATACCACTTTACTGACAACAAACTATCAAAGACGTCATAGAACATGTCCAGAATCTTTTTTCTTTTTTTTAACAGCGTGTAAAATGTACAGTACATTAAAAAAAAAACACTTTAAAATGCACTTGTTCATTAAAAAAAAAAGTGGATGTTCAAAAATCGGCTCAAAAAATTATGGCAAATATTACTTAATTGATGGAGGCAAATATTTCTTTGACATTACTCCTCTATTTCTCTATTCATAATATCTTCAGATATTTTGAGTTCGCAGAAATGTTACACTTCTTATCAAATTCAAACTCCATTATTGTAGTGCCAATACTATTGTGCATTTTTCAAACTTTCAGGGATGTTATTTCTCAAAATCTACAGATAATGTAATAAATAGTTCAACTTCTTCCGTTATTATTAAAATGTATTATCAAAATGTAAAAGTACCACACAAAAACCTGTCTCATTCTTTGAAGTTCAAGGTCTATGCCTGGCCTATCTCCACAGGCAGACACTAAGTAAAGGTCGTTAGGCTCTAAACGTTCAAGATCAGTAACCTAGCAGAAGATGTACACACACATGATTTACAATAAATACTTGATTAATGATCCAAAACATGCCCTGGCAACAACTGCTCCAAGAGCTACTTTGTCAAATATATATAGGGTTAGAGTTGCTATTGGGTATTTTTTAAGGTATTAGTAGTCTTCACTAAAAAAGTTGTGAAAATCTTACAGGATGCTATTTGGCTAAAACAACCACAGCAAAAAGAATAAATATGCCATTGTATCTTTTCAAGTATACATCTATTGGGTGGAATCATGACACTTCTCAAATTAAAAAAAATGTATTACTGTACACACAGTGCACATATAAATGGATGCCTTCGCTCAATATATTTCAACAAAATGATGTACAGTGGGCTACATGTTCATGTATCAATACTTAATTCCTAATCAATAAAAGAAAGTCTGTTTCTGACTTTCCAAATAATATGTGTGCTACGTTCCTGCGAACAGGTCTCAGTGCATTCAGGGTAGGCTGGTAACTCACTCCAAATAATAATTAGATCTACAGCATGGGTTCAGCTACCTAACCAACCTATCGCTTCATGTAGTGAATAATTAACATCCAAGGTTTAAATATAACCTGACAAGAAAGTGCACCTATCCAACAAGAGGTCAGAAGCATACATTATGAGCTACACTGTACACATGGTTGTTGAGGGAACCAAAGAACTGATGGCAAGATGGTGTCTTTCCAAGAAAATTAGAAAACCAACAAAGTAAAATATAAAATTAACCTTCCTCAAGGGATTTTTTTAATTTAAATGTCAATAAAGAAATGCAACCCAACAATTGCCTATTGGATCAAGGGGAGAAGAGAGAGGCTAATTTGGTAGTATCACAAGTTAATCACTTTTCATAAAGGCATAGACATGTAGATGTAGTTGTTTCTGTTAATAGATACAACAATTCTTTCCTAAAAACATTCAGGTTATTGGACAGGACCTCCTATCCGTGACACACAAAGAGTTCAAATTCTACTGACGAGGTTGGGGCACAGTATGCCTGTCTTCACTATCTTGAGATATGCCAAATATCCAGCTATTTGAACTATCCCGATCGCAAACTATCCAGCTAATTTGCGTCTTCATCAGACCGAAGTAGCAATTAGCGGGATATTTGGTCAGGATTGTCATCTTGGGATAGTTTCCAAAATATCCAACTATTTGGCAAAACATCCATCTATTTGTCCCGTGCGTCTTCACTAAGCCAAAGATTTGCAATACACGCTAACGCTGAGCAAAATATCTCGAGCTAATTTCTCAAGATTAAGTCTCAAGTTTTGAGGTCGAATCTCGAGATAGTGAAGACGCGATTTGTTACTTCCCAAATCAGAAATAGCAGGCTATTTGGCAATCTCGAGATGATGAAGACGCGCCAAGTCAGAACTTGGAGATTATGGAGTCAGGGGCAAGAACCTTTACAACCCTCCCTCCTTTCACAACCACCAAAACCAAGCAGGGTCTTTCCTAATTGGGCCGCCGTGTTTATAATACAAGTGTTCCCCAATATGGAATCATTATAGGGCTGGCACTAACAAGTGCAGCCCTCACAGAAGTGAATTGTTATAATGGGATTTCCATACCCACAGCTTCAAAGTGCATTGTTCTGTTGGTTGTTCGGTACCTGATCTACAAGCATACATAACCTGCTGGCGACACCAGTCTGTTTCAGAGTTGATTATATTAATTAATAGTGAGGGCCAGAAAAAGGGTCATGGCTTGAAAAGAAATGAAATTGATTACCCTCATGATGTACAGTACAACAAAGTGGAGAAATTATATTGTTCACCCGTAAGTTTGTAACCTATATACTCTTGCATTCGTTTATCTTTGGACTAATACACACGCATGTATTATTAACTACGTAACAATCAATCTTTGTGGAATACCTTAAACCCTGGGTCTCTTCTTATAAAAAGGTTGCCATTGATCCAATTCAATCACAAGTTCTTTAATCAATCGTTAGTTTACACTTTACAGTCTCCTATTTCTCATGTATATAGTTGCGGTTGATCGCAACTGTTGTAAGACAGGGCCCAGAGCACATGGGCCCCCAAATTTGAACTCTGGAGCCCCCACAATTACAAATTGAAACCTGGGCCTAATGCACAAAGACCCTTAAGATAGCAATCCAGACTCCCAGTAAAAATGGAAAAAATTACTTTGGAGCCATGTCTCTGAGGGGTAAATGTACATGTCTTTTTCACTTAAAAAAAAAATCATCTCAAGTTTGGAAATGGGGGCATTAATGTCATGGCTTCTCTTGATATTCGAGAGGCAATGCTAAAAGGCATGCACTGTGACTCTTCTCTCATGAAGAGGACAAAGATTTATGGCACAAAATATTTTGTGATTTACAGAAAAATTCCACACATCATCCATCAATATTCATTTGGGAAGCAGCTAACTCGAGGAATTTAGCCCACGCTCTTTCTGTGTACACTAGTCAGGTAGATAGAGATCTCTGCTCTAAAGCTGGATAAAGATTTGGAGAATGTGAAAATCTTCCAATCCTTTTCTACTTTAAAATGCTATACGTTCTACATTCCTAATTCTTTGTGAATCTTGAGTATTCCAAAGTACATTGGTTGTCCCCTCATGTCACCTCCCCCTAAAAGGCCTCTTAAGATGCAGAGGCATTGCGAGACCTTTTGGATGAAAGATGGAGGGGGGGGGGGGCTTGGTAAGACCAAATCTGTCAAGAATTCAAACTCACTCTTAGGCATCTACAATGGACAAACCAAAATGAAAACTGGTTGCCTCTTGGAGAAAATTGTATCATGGGTGAGTATCCACTACATTTAATCATGCCATGAATATTATTTCGATGCTAACAAGAGCACAATGGTCAATCTGCTGTTTGGGCTCCCATAAATACATTATCAGTCATTATATCTACAAGCTTGTGACACAAAACAACCAGAATTAGGCAATAACTTTTTCACAGACCTAATGAAGACTGTGATAGAGGGTCATCGCCATTTGATGCCGCCGCTCTAGGACGATCGGTAAATGTGTTGGCTGGCGCCAGACAAATCTGATTGCACCGCGAGGACGACACTCTACGAGGGTTTCAAATGATCATTTACATGGCAGAATTTCTCTGCCTCATAACGGGAGGGGCACAGGTAAAGGAAACCAGGGGAGCTGAGTAGGGCAAATTGGCTAAGAAGTGGGACTCAATAATACCTTGCTCTCAATTTTCCTAGTCTTTACCGCCAAAGCAGCCTCTCATTTGCACTTGTTTTTTTTTCAGTGTTTTCAATCTTTTCCCAAGTTACCAGAAAACAGAATGAAAACAGATGAAAGATTCTGCTTATTCCATTCGCTTTTGATAAATTCTCTCCACTTCAAAGCTCGCCATAGTTAATGATATGGACACTGCTATGCAATGTTTTCCACATAATTTAACCACAATAGGCCAATGCCTTTTATGACTGGGTAGCATATATATATCATATTCAAGATCATTATTTTTCATAACAAGCATATCAAGGAATACAGATCAATTTCATATCAACATGGCATAAATCATAGGCCTACTTGAGACATGAATTGACAGCACCAGAACAATACCATAAAATCAGTACTAGTTTGCTGTCTGTACTGATGTATACCATATTTTGAATTGATGGAACACAGCTTTGTTTCTGACAAGCAAACACACTGCACGCAATGCGCCTCGACCATCGCCAAGCACTCCCCATTTCAACTTCGGAGAAGAATTCTATTTATAGGCTTTCGAATCTGTGCACACAAGAGAGGGCAATGGACACAAGAGCAGGGCAAAGAATACAACCAGGGATGCAGAAGTCACAGCAATTGTAATTTTGTTTTGCAGATGAAATATGGGAGGCAGAATCAAATTCTGACAGGGCAGGGTTCTTGCTTGGAGGCTGGCGAAATAAAATTGTGTTATAACCATCCAATTACACATAGCTTCCACGTGAGTTTGCATGCAATTACAAATTATTTGTCTGTGGGTCGAAAAACTCACATGATGCAAAGAAACTCTTGGCCTTGAATTATATTATATATGTTTTTGTCTGTCCTTTTTTTAACAAATCATTCTTAAAATCATATTTCCAAGTCACTGAGGCCGTGTCTATACAATTGACTTTAATCTTGCCATTATGTTTTACATGTATGTAACAAACACTAAGACAAACTTGCATGCTATAAAAAAAAAGTTGTATTGAATGGTTTACAACAATATTTATCTTGAGACTGCAATTAGAATGGGCTTTAGGTTTCTCTTTTTTAAATACATGTAGATGCTACCGTGTCTACTACATGTATATGTATGTGACAAGTACCGTATTTGCCGGTGTAAACGCCGCAGTATTTTTGGAGGAGAAAAAATCAAAAAGTCGGGGTGCGGCGTATATACGGCAACAGAGTAAAAAAAAAAAAATAAAGTCAAAACCAGCACAAATTTGCACATATGGGACTAGGAATGGAAAAATAACTATACCACTATGAAACAGGACATTTCCACACATCTTACCGACAACTTTACCTTGCATTGTTGACATGAAGACGAATATAATCTTTCAAAAACAATATCTGCCGATAGATCTCGATCAAAGTTCGTGCCAATGCATTGCAAAAGTAAAATAAGGGGCCGTTTAACGCATCCAGCACGCGAAGTCGCCGTTTTCAATCCATTTGAATGTATACATCACTAAAGAACTGCAAGCCTAGGGATCGGTGCAGGATAGTCGCGCGGTCTAAGGCGCCGGCTTCAATCCCCTATCTACCTGTGTGGGTCCGGGTTCGATCCTGACTTTGTCCAAATTTTTTTTTTTTTTTTTTTTTTTTTTCAAAATCGGGGGTGCGGCCTATTCAAGGGTGCGGCGTTATCACCGGCAAATACGGTAATCAATGTAAATAATACAAGTCAGCCATGTTGTAAACACTCTACAAGTAGAATTTCTAGTTTCTATTAGTATTTATATATTAAAAAATAAAAAATAAAAGCTCCAATTCCAAGTGGCCTCGTGAAGGCGTATGAAACTACAGGATGAGAGATTATTTTCTCACCTCCGCATCCGGCAGGTTTGCATTTTTTTCCTTATCATTCCTTTGGGGTGAACGCCACCTCTGATATGAAATGCATCCATCTCAAAAGCCCAGTCAACAAAAACTTCACACATGCCAGATCATACATGAACATGTGCTTTTAATATCTTTGCATCATCCCTCTGATATGAAATGCATCCATCTCAAAAGCCCAGCCAACAAGATCTTTGCACGTGCCAGATACATGAACATGTGCTTTTAATATCTTTGCATCATCCCTCAGTTTAAAGGGACTGGGTAACATTGTTCAGATGAGAGATAGTGGTTCTAAGGTAGTGACTTCAATGATAGATGTACAATTAAAGATAATCTAAAAATTTGAGTGAAAACGGAACATTATTCATGGTACAAATTGGGAAAAACTGATCTGATTGATTCCTTAATTCTCTCAACTACATGTAGGTCTAGATATATAGAACAATTTAAATTGTAGTTATATTTTAGGTGAATGGAAATCTCACAAAGCAATAAAATGGCTCTGCATTCCATTCCAGAAATTTAAGTGTTGACAGATTTTTTATAGCCTGTTTTATGTCTTTTTTCCATACAAAAACGGTTGGGAAAATTCAAAAATGGTTGGGAGAATTTACTGTTAATCACTGTTAGAGGGTGCCTCACATCGACGACTTCAAAGAAAAACATAGATATCTTCGTGGTTTGAAAAAAAATTCAGGATTATTTGCCTGTCAGAGGGTAAGCACAGTAGAAGGAGTATAGTAAGAAACATTTTATACAAAAATTAAGCAATTATTGTCATCAACCTTCAACAATGTTACCCAGTCCCTTTAAATGTAGTTGGCCATCTACAGGTGTACATGTAATATCTTAAATGATATCTTTCTTTTGTGCACTCATGACAAACCTGTGTTCCTGCATTCTACAGTGATGCTGAAATCTCTCATATGCTGTCTTATTAATATAGTACCAGTAAGTGATATTTTTGAAATATTACAAGTCTCTTCTCAAAACGCCACATAAAAATTGACACATCCATGCACCACCCCTGTCTTGAATATTGATAGTGTCTCTCTAGAAATGCATCATAATACATATACAAATAATCCACTGCTAATGATCAGAGACCTACCATGTTAAATACTGTAGCCTACAGTTTTAGGTGTTGTTATACCATCTAGACCCAACCTGCATGTATCAGACTAAGTTTGAAAGCTAGAAAGCAAGTCAGTCTTTCATGTTTTTAGGATCCATCTTTATTAATCTCTGCGACATGACTTATTCATCATAATTCCCAGGCTGTGATTAATACTACTACACATACGATTTGACATGTTCATTTAATCTGTCTACCTCGTCACCACCTATCCATGAATATCTCATCACCATGAATGATCACTGGTATTCTCCCAGGTTAAAAAAAACATTGCTTTCACAAACTCCTGATCTTACATATCCCCCAGGCAAATCTATATTTGATCATTTCTGTATTTGACATAAACCAAATGATTCTTGAATCCTGTCACCATTCCCCGATGTCTTCATCCTCACCTTGAGTGATAACTGAGTATCTCTCTTCATAGAACATTTAGGTTTTCATAAAGCCATTGATCTTCCAAAACTCCAAGGTATCATGATTTACTTTCACTCTTATAATGACTTTAACTAAGCATGCCTTTGACAGCATAAAACTATAACATAGACATGACTGATTATCCCTTTATCCCGTCATCATCCACCCACAAATTTATCTTTATAATGACTGATCATGTCCATCTCTCCTCATTGAGCATTTCCATGTAGATGATTCATAATTCAATACATTATTTTTATTGATGCTGCTACACATGATCCAGCGACAAATGTTCTGTGGTCGATTCTGACCACTAACCAAAGTCCAAGTTTCAACCTGGGCGAAACACTTTATCTAAAGCCAACTTTAAACATAACCTAAAACTCTAATCACAACCATTTCCCCTAATCCATTATCTTCGAGGAAATAAATGCCGAGGCAAACTTTGTTGGAATATGTGGCTGATCAGTGATCACCATAGTACTGGGACGTTCCTTTACTTGCAGCCGCAGAAAACTAATCTCCCACTCTCCACTCCTCCCTTCATTCAACCCAATCCCTGTCTCCTAATTCTTAATCCCATATCTCCCATTAATCCAGGAGATCAGCTTTTAATCCCACCCTTGCCCTATAACCTACACCACCCCTGGTGCCTCATCTAAAGAGTCCCGCTCACGCGTCTCGCAGTGTGGGACGGGCGATTAATCTCTACCCTTGTGGGGATCAGCCCCTGATCTGTCACCCATCTCTCTTTCTTGGCTCGTTTTCACCGAGGTAATGTGCCCAGATGTACAGCTGATCACAGCCAGTAACAGACCCACAGGGAGACCGCAAGGCAGTTTGTGGAACAAATCCGAGACTCGGTGGCTCCTACTTAGTCCACCTATCTTGATCAACTCTGACATGGGATTCCCTTTCCTGAAGAATTCATGAATTTTGGCACCTTGCAAGCATTTTCACGCCCTTCTCCTCAAACTGATGCCTTGAATCCACAACGATCACCACGAAACAAACCAAATCATCTCATAAGAAATACAAATTAAACATAATATGAATAACAGATAACTTTTGCCCATGCTAGAACACAAGAAGTAATTCAAAAGTTACACAGGATTGAAGAAAAAAAACTGAATACATGTTATGAGAAAAAGAAAAGAAATTTAGTAAGCTCTTGAAGGTTTCAAGAAAGTTTTACAAAATGGACAAAGAGAATATGATAAATAAATAGTATTACGGGAAAGAAAGAGAATGAGGTACATGTAAGTGAAGACGTTTGGTGGCAGAGGTGGAAGACAGTGAGCAGAGACTGAGGAAGTACAGAGAGAGAAGGAGGGAGAGAGACACAGAGAGAGAGAAAGAGAGAGAGAGAGAGTGAGAGGTGTCAAGGGGCCGTCAGGGCTTCGGCTACTAACAAGCCAGACTTACAGACTCCAAGCCCGCCACCGCAAACTCAACGGTCAACAACAGGCTCCGCATTTAACATGAAACTTGACTTCCGTATCAAAGGGGTGAAAATTAACAAATTCTCCTCCGTTATCAAGGAGAAAAAAAGAGCTTCTGACTGTGGCACCCGCTATCACTGTGAGTCATATTGGAAAGGTGTTATGTTGGTCATTGTTATCAGTGCCAGAAGGTATGACTGCATCACAATAAATACTTCAGAATGTTGCCGGATACAAGGCCACTTCAAACAAAAATCAACGGGTGAAAAGTAAAGATCGTTCTCCTTTCCATCTCCACTTCAAGAAGCATCATCAATTGTTACTGAGATTTATACAGCATGTGTCTCACCACTCACAGCAATAAAACAGATATTTTGATTTTTTACATGCATCAGTGAATCACATGTGATAGCATTCTTCAATAGATTCTGACAAATTTCAAACAATAAACTACACCCCTTTATCCCCTCTTGATTCCTGCAGCAAGTCAACACGTATCAAGGATCACAGAGGGGCCTAATTTCCTAATTACCTGCTTTTGCCAGCATCTAGGTGTACATGTACATCGAAATTGCATCTTTCACCCACTTGTCGAGATCCTAAGATATGGCATGTACTAGGTTATGAGACGGATGTCTCTCCTTTCATGGATGTCAAACTTATTGAACACTTGTCAAGATTCCTGGGGGGCGTTTCACAAAGATACTAGGTTGAATCAATCTCTAAGCTGGTCTTAACAATTATGGAAAGCTATTAGCATCTATGAAAATATTTTGAAAAGATATTTTTTCAAAGGCATAAAATGTTGCCTCAAATCATTCATGTTTTCTATTGTCAAGGAGATTTCATATTATTGATGTGGAATTTATGAAAAGTCTAAAATACTTCAATTTTAAAGATACACATGGCCCTCCATCATTGTTAAGTCAAACTTTGACTTATGATCTTTGTGAAACACCCCCTGAACGAATCTCAATTATTTACTGTTTTTAGTCATGTCAAACTGACATCTTACAGTGACCATTTGTTAGTAAGCATGCATATACAAGTGTGCAATTTGTATGCTGACCAAGTGTCTAATAAATCAAAATGTTGGCACTTTCAGACAAAATATGGTAATAATTTACCACAGCAAATTTAATGGAGGTATAAGTGTCATATGCTTCACATAACTTCTGTTTTTGTTTTTTTGTAAGCGTAAGACATACATGTATGATAGAGAGTACAGCGGCTTTTGTTGAAGGCAGCTATGTTTTTCACCGTCAAAATATTGCCTCTTGCCCTGCCATTCATGTACACACATCTTTGGCATGTGCAGCACTTTTTACGGCAGTATACCACGGGTTATAGGGATTGGTTATTCTTATTTCTGGATAGTCAATATGTACATGCACCCTTGAAACATACCATTTAGATGTTGACAGACGGGACAGGACTCGGTTGCAAACATGCAAGTGTAGCATCGGGAGTGTCCACAGGCATCTGTCAGCTTGCGCTTCTTGCTCTTGTCGTAAGACTGATGGCAGGATGGGCATTGTGTAGTATGATTAGTATCCATCTCCATGGCGATTACAATGGTGACTCAGATCACCTGCATTTGGGCAACATCATAGTCCTTCAAGGAAAAAGGGGAAACGGAGAAAATAATAAAATGCTGTTCATCTTTTGTATCAAAAAGAGTTTGATCAGTGAATCATTGCAAAATTATTAGCTAAAGCCTTTAAGTTCAATGTCCATCGTATGTACACTTGTCTTGAGCCAACTATCCTTTAAAAAATATTATTTCCTTCTATTTCCTCCACGGTACATTCTTCAAAATGTTCAAACAAAGTACTTTATTGTCATCCTATATGTACATGCAGATGGACTTGCAACTACATGTATGTATGGCATGAAATATTTGAACAAGTTGAAACCAATATGATGTGGTATTGTAGAACTCATCGTAGCTTAAATTGTATGTTTGAACATGATTGATGGAATTAAAGCTACTAGTAATATTGTAGTTTAGTGCAGCAGCATTGAATTAAACACATAGTTAAGTAATGTATATGTGAGTTTACATACATGTAGATGTCAAATCATGTACAATGGACCAAGACTGCTGACTAGCTAAATCAGTTTAATCTTGATGATAATCACCCCTGATTAATCATAATGATTCACTTCAATTGCATGCACTACGTCATTGCTGTAAAAACAAAGTTAACGTCGCACACAATAGTAATTGTGACAATTGTATCTATTTGCTGTTCTTTTCCGAACAGCAACTTCAACTGTTGCACGTTCGGGGTACGCTGTAATCATTATTTATGCCACATTGCTACGCTGTTCATCTCAAATTATCGGATTAATTCTGCTATATTTACCCGTCCCAGCCGAGGGTGCTATTGGGCCGCAGTCACCTAATGAGCGTAGGGGAACATTATAGAGTGGTGAGTCAGCGTGCTATTACATTCACAGATCACATCCTATCAGCCGGTTAATACATTCCCCACACTCTCATGTTAAGAACCTTCTACAACGCTACTAAACGCAGCAAGCAACTTAGACTGAGTCAGCAAGATGACCACATCAACTAGATACTCAAGTCAAACCATACTGTTTTGAACCATTTTCACAAATATATATATTGATACAGGGATGCACAGATAGAGAGATCAGGTTGGAAAGATAATGAATAGTCCAGCACAGATAAGTGACCCAAGTCACCGGTATACCCAAGGCTGAAATGATGAAGAGTATTCCCAAATATAGAATTACCTCGGTTACAGCGAATCAACAGTGTAGATGTACATGTATGCGAATCGAGTTGAATGTATGTACATATGTCAAGGATATTATTTTTATCATGACAAATACCATAGGAGCAACATGAATTTTACAACAGAGGGGATTAAACAATCATAAGGAGCTCAAGTTTAATAGTTATAGGAATAATTGTGCGAGGGTATACCAATATCTACATGAACATGTACATGAATACTAACTGGACTTCAAACATACAGTATGAAAAGGTACATAAAGATATAAAGCACCATTTCTACCCCTTCCTTGATTCCACCGTGCTACGCCACTAAACGTGACCTCGGTGCGCTACGCTTTCTCCACTGGCAGCAACTGGAGTAGCATTCTCGTCAACAAATAAGACAAAACGCTTGCCAACCCTTCTCCATTTACATTTACCAACCAAAATAGGTTGCAGCATCAGCAGCCTCTGTGCCGTGTGTGTGTGTTTAGTCTAGTATGATATCGATTTGATATTGCTAGAGAAATGGCCCTTTCTTCTTTTTCTTCTCTCTCTCTCTCTCTCTCTCTCTCTCTCTATTTCCTCTTTCACTCTTAACACAGCAGCCATACAATCCAGGCAATTTAGTGAATAAATTCATCTTGAGCACAATGTAATTGTCTGTATGTGGTTTTGGAGTGGGAGATGACTAAGTAGACAACCATTACCGGTACTATAAAATAATTGTAGGGCATTTAACATATTCTTTAAACCTTCATTTCTAAGGTTCTATTTCCATTCAGAATTTAAAATTCTATCAAGGTACATTTCAGTTTACGTACAGAAAGCTGTGGTTTGCTATAAAATTAACATGAAATTGTAAGTATTGTAATATCCCTCAAATACCTTCATAATTCAATGTACATGTAGGCAATATGCAAGACTTGCTATATCAAAAGTATATTAATATTCTCTCAATCGTACAACATTGAATAAATACCATACAGTGTTACAGAGGTAGACCAAAACAACACATACATGTAGGCCTACATGCTTCTTGGTACAATGTACATGTACATGTACAAGAAGATGGGCTCTCTACCCTGATGCTTTGTCATGGAACTGAAAATTGAGGCATTCTAAGATTACAAGTACAAATACAGAAACAAAATCCCCGATGTGTTTTCAAATCACCAGACTGAGGGACATGCATAGGTAAACACAACAGGCACAAACATGTCTGTAACAATACAGCAGCGCTTGTTTTCAGTCAAGCACTGCAAAACAATAACAAAAGGCCTATATTCATTATCACTAAAAATCCACAGACTATGAACTTATTTGACCTCATATGACCTTAGATGACCTTCTGTCCTTACCTGAGGTCAGGAGTATTGGGGGGATATAGTCAATCCCCCAAGGGCAAAAAATTTGGGTAGGTGATGAAAAATTCCTCAAATTCTTGACTCAGTGTAAACAGTGCATACATCTGTATATTTGTGTGGGTGAAGATAAATGTACACTCTTGTCAAGTGCGAACCAGTTGTGTGTCCATACATGTACACATACATGTGCTATGGTTGAATAGCAGTATTCTGAGTGGCTCTTTTTTGCTCAGTGTGTACATAAAATACTCTCTGCCTTTACATTGAATCTTCAGTATATCATAAAATCTTGGTATTCAAATGCATATGGATCCATACTTTTATCATATTATTGAAGTTTCCAAGCAAGCAATGTAGTTGGTCCTCCATATCCACCCAAAGACAAAGATATAAAGAAAATTCACTGAATGGATACAACATGCCCATGTAGGAGAACCTTTCATGAGATCTCTAATACTGTCCTAATCCTTTCCACAAATGAAAAACAACAAAAATCAAAAATCAAAGTACAAGCTAAAAGGAGTCACAATAGAACTGACCAGTATTAAATCACTGTGCAAGTATTTTTTCCTCAATCCTCCTGTGGGTTCAAGTGTGTTCCTCCTTTACTCAGTGGCACTCCTCATTCCTCATGCATGTAAACATCCCCAGAAAGCATTACAGATTCGGCCTACCGGTGCAGTACCATCTCCACCACCACCACCATCATCATCATCATCAACGCAACATCACCTCCCCCGATTGTTTCCTTGAGGGGAAATGGGCAATATCACTTGCTCTCTGGGCACCAGCGACTCACAATCAAATTTCACGGATGGGGATCGCACAAGCTCCTCACTCCAGCACATGCAGTGAGCAACTGAACAGGGAAGGAGGGAGTGATCGCAGTGAGTAGGTCTGTGCTAATAACCAAGGAATCGCATGAATGCCTCCCTCCCAAGCTAGGCATTGTACAATGTGCTGTTTCCTACATGCATTTGATACTGTGTATGTGTATGCATATACATGTATGGGAAATAGTGTCCACAGCTTTTTATGCCTGCATTTAAAACTCTGTACTGGCTTTTGTACCTTCATATTTGAAACAATAGGTCTAAATGGAAGATTTTTCCAATATGGGGGAGGGGATTATGGGTGATATAATCTTAGTCGTCAGTGTACAGGTTGCCATGGTTACACAGCCTCGTTATAATGAGCTTATATTAATAATATTTCTGATTGTTCAGAATGTATGAAAGTGGGATTAAAGGCATTTCCTCAAGATAAAGGGCCTAGAAAATAACCTTACTTGAGATTCCGCTGAATATGAACTGATTGTTAGATTCTCATTTGTGAAATAAATATATTTTTTATTTTATTTCAAACTACTGTTGGATCTACATGTATGTAACATTAGGTTTACAAGGTCTGATTAAAAAAGTAAAACATTTGACACAAACTACATGTAAAACAATATGGCCTTGAATAGTGTAAAACATGCTTGGATTCACGAGAATATAAAATAAACAATTTGAAAACAAATATTATGTTTCATTTTTTCCTTTTAATGTACATGTATATCATGAATACAAGCTTGCATGTTAAGGTGAGCCTATGGAATTATGAACTACTTAAGAAGACTGATATGAAATCATATCAACAGTGACAAGCTTCAAGCCACATTAATATCAATCTCCATTTTGTCTCACAAGCCATGATGCATTTTCCAGCTGTGCAAAGTAATCATGCACAGTATATGAACATATGCACATGAACAAACGCATGAACATAGGAATAAACCGCAGGAAAGGCATGAATCGAATTAGCATAAATTTGCTAAAGCATAAAAAATGATGGAATCCTTCAATTACATGTATCTCTTCTTCTTTTCAGCATGTGTTCAATAGGCTTCCATGATATGCAAGGTACAGCAGCCATTTGGTCCAACCTTCTCTGTCTATTTTATCTGTTCATGTACATTCAATATGTCTATTCTCCCTGTGGTATCTTATTGCCTCATTTTCACTCTTGTCAAGTTCATCTAAAATGTCTTTGAGCTAGAATAAAACATTTGATCGGAAATTCCCAGTTTGTAGTTGTACCTACATGTACATGAACAAGTAGGTGCGGTTGACTTGGGATGGTTAAAAAAGATAGTGGGCTAGCTAGGCCTACACCAGGACACTCCAATTTTATTTCACTCTGTAATTTTGTTCGTTCTTCACCAACATGTAATATGCTGTGAGAGTTTAATGTGCAAAATTTTGTTGATTATCCATTTCGATACTGTTTATTGAAAAGATACTTAACAAAATAGACATTACAAATTTACAATTTGATGCTTATTTGTATTATTTATTCTATTTTTATTGAAGAAAAAAAACAACCTAATTTACATTTATTACATTGTAAAAAAATGGAATGTAAATATTCCCACCTTCCTTAAGTTTTGTATCTTTGTAAATCCACCCTATCATTTTTTTTAGAGCTTGTTGTGTGTTCAAACTTGTTATCGTCCCTGCTCCTACATCCTAGGCCTACATTTAGGAAAATTCTTCAAGCAAGCACAGTGTCCCCAAGATGAAAACCCCTCCCAGTTTTCTCATTGCACACAAACAATCCATCTCCCGTTCGTATGGAACCCCATGAAAGAACGAATCAATCAGAGACGACCCGGATCAGATGGCATCCGTGAGACACGCGTAAGCCTACGTAAAACCATGCAACGAGATCCCCTTGCGGGCTGTCAAGCTACGAGTGTCCAGGCAGTGTGGATGACACCTTCATCAAATGACCAATTTGCCAGCAAAGATGAATGCATCTCGCTCTCATATTGCATGCAAGCAGAACCACGGCACCGAAATAGAACCATCATAATTATCCAAATAGAATTTACACAGTGCTACATTGTGGGGAAGGGGGGGGGGGTGATGGTGAAAACATGCCTGTCATTTGCTCTTGGGCATGGAACCGTGAACAGTTATCAATCTTAGATTGCTTTGCTCGTCATTTCCCCCTTATTCTATTTGACTGCATTAAGAAATCTCATCATGGGGTGCCATTTAGGGAATTGCTTCTTCAAGATGAGGAAATGTCTTGCATACATGTGTTCCACATTATCTCTTGAGAACGGAGCTCTGACTTTTGAAGGCTTGGTTGCACTTTCCTGAGGCAAGTTTATTATCACTTTCTCAGTATTATTCAAAAACATTATTCTTTATATTTAGAGGCAAGAAAACATGTTTATCACACAGGGGCATTGGTTTGGGTGTATCAGGGGCAGTCATTCCCTATCCAAAACTACACAAAGAGGAAGAAATTGTATCCTACATAGTGTAGACCTACAATATTTTGTATTCATACTGCGTGCCCCCGCCCCCCAACTCCTATTTGTTGCCAGTGGAGAATGTCCCTGCATAAATATTAAAAGCAGAAAGCATAGTCCTTATACTTTACCACATCTATAAATGTATATGTATATTAAGAACATAATGTCTTTCAAAGTACAATGCATTAGATTTCACTGGGCGAAATTCACACACTATTTTTGAACAAGTTACATGTACAGTATATAAATGTCACTGAAAAATCTCTTCCTCCTTTTGTTTGTTGAACATTACTGATGCCGATACTGTATCACAGAGTACCCAACAGGTTTACCACCCCTTCACCAAAATTGAAATATTCTGTATACCCTTGCAGGCCGTGTAGCTGACCAGAATATCTAATGAACTCCCCTGCTACCGGTCCTCCATTCTAGCTCAAATTTCATCAGGACTGGCTGGAAAAGCCCAAGGACAATGGACAAAATTCGATACACCCTTTCTCCAAATGAACATTTAATCATCGATGGGCAGTCGTTATGCTGACTGATCTGGGAACAAGGCTGACCATATCTTTTTTGGGGTGTCAGTATCACAATTATTTATTAAACATTGGAATGTAAAAAAAAAATTGATTTCATTTTTACCAGTGAAAGGCTGTGATAATCAGAAACAGAAATTTACAAGTAGACATATTGACACAAATTCTATCTGAAATGGTGGCTATTTTCCCTTCATTGTGACTTTTCAAAGAGTTGAGGGGGTAAAATGGAAATGACCCTCATCTCCATCCTGTCAACTTGGTTTGCTATTTGAAATGTGGATCCAAACGATAGGCTAATTTATGTTACTCCAATGTAAAAATGCACTCAATCAAAAAGTCAAAATATCATTGCCTCATATTTCTCCCCTCTTTCGGACAAATTCAACTCTTCCTACATTATATTTGAAATAATAAACATAAAAACAAATTACTTGAGGAGACAGGTATTAGCAAAGTATAGTGAGAGAATGAAAAGCAAACATGAATCCCCGGAAATTCACAACCAAATTGATTGTATTTTCTGAAATTTTGAGCTTACACAAGACATGGAGGATGGGTAGGATATCCAACATATTACAAAGCAGAACTTTAAATTAGAATCCTAAAGATAACAGGAGATACAATACCATTTCCTCAGCAAAAAGCAATCTGCATACATTACACATTATTCACATTTGTTTGGAATTGAATGATACAGTGTGGGAGTACTGAGATGAATATAGCGATGGCCAAATGTAGATACATGTTGGTTTTAGGCGTATGGTCGCTTTGGTATGGTCCACAATTAGAATTATGAAGTACACTGTACATGTACCAGGACAACCAACATGAATCAGTGTTCAGAGTATGTTGTGGAAGAAAATTACAAAAATATTGTGTATACTATAAAAATAATACCCTGTATGTCGTTTAAAAAAATAAAAAATGCACCCCATATTACATGTAAAAAACCTGTTAATGGCTGAGTCCATTCCAAAAATAATTTGCTTTTAATATATGCAGAAAAACAAGAGAAACAGAGCAAAGAAAAATGGAGTAAAATCTGATGACTAATAAGGAAGTAATTAATTTGTTTAAAGTATGAAAAACTATGGAACTTAGAAAATCTCTACACATATTGCCAATTTGGTTATCAGTTTGTGATGTCATTGCCTCACCTATTTTTCAATTACTTCATATATAGTGTTTATCCCATTAATTTCCCTTTTTATCCCCCAAAACTTGATTTCCCCCATGCCTTTGCCGAGGTTATATGATTTGTATCGTAATGTGTGCATGAAATTTCACAAAATCTTTTTTATGAACTTTGAAGAATTGATACTATTTTCTAATATTGTATGTTCATAATGATTGATTTTTATATAAATAGTTTATCAAAATTCACATTTGTCATGATTCATCAGAAAAAAAATTACTCTCCATTGGGGCATCCACACAAAAGCACATTACTATCAATATAACTTGGATGCTGGTGTGAGGAAATCAGATTTGTAGGGGGCAAATTGGAAATTTATATTATCAATATAAAGAAAACAATTAGTGGATAGTAAGGCTGTGCACAACAGTGTAATGAGGTACCCGAGTACACTCCCAGGCTCACAAGCTAATACTTGAATATTCGGACGCCATGTTTTTTTAAAAATTTTTTAAAATTTTTTAAAATTTTTTAAAATTTTTTAAAATTTAAATTTAAATTTTATTTTTGCCACCACCATACATAACTACTGAAGCAGTACCCCAGTTCTGTCACCGAAAACACATGCAATTTTACTTTGAGTTGCAGTTGAAGGCGCAGATTTAATCATAATAATAACAGTAAACAATGCTGTTTTAAAAACCAAAGATGGCAGAATAGTTAGTGTAGTTGGATTGTTTATTGTTAAATGAAATTTAAAAAATGAAAAATGAAGAATGAAAAAAATTGAAATGAAAGCAAAAATTAAAAAATTAAAAAACTTCTCAAACGGTGTAAAATCTAAGATTAAAGATCTTTGAAAAAATGTTTGAAAAATGAATAATTTGAACAAAAAAACGTCAACATATAAATGTTGATTCTCAATAATGATAATCAGTAGTCTATTCTTGTAACCTAACAACAGAATCTAAGTGAAACCCTTTAGCACAGTATTTTTCATAATGATTTTTTACAAAGTTAGACTGTAATCTTAGTCCTGATGAGCCATTTTCAATCATCTACACAAACACTATCCTTCCGACTTTCAACAGGCGGAATATCAGATTTAAAAATCGTTCAGAAAAAAATGATACCATAACCGATTAACCGGTATTCTATTCTTGTAACCCAAGTACAAAATCTAGGTAAAAACCTTTCAGACTGATTTTTGCATTATGATTTTTGTTTAATTTAGACTGTAATCTCAGTTCTGAAGAGCAGTTTTCAATCATTTACAAAAACATTGAAATGTCACGTTCAAAAGAGTGAGCATGTACTATTTAGTATTTACATATATGGCAGTCATCTGTAACCCATTTCCTAAAGGAAACAGGTACTTGAAATTCTTTTCTTCAATTATGATGATGCCAACATTACATGTACACTCTCAAGATGGTTTTACTTGTACATCAGGATTCCCATGATTAATTAATTACTGCTAAAGAAACACCCTCATAGCTGCCCTTAAATAGGAAATAAATGAAGGTGAACATTTTATTTTTTAGATTGGGAATTACACAAGTTTAAAGACATATTACAATTGTTCTGTGCGCCTCTACATGGAGCCTACACTGCATACATGTACATGTATATCCCTTTAAAAAATGTATTAGACAGACACATGTCAGATTTATTACAAACTTTATTATTGTTGCAAATACATGTATGCTTCATGTTACACTGGATGCTATTTTTTTACTGCTAGATCATGACTGACTGTCTATACGACTATAGATTCATTTTGCATGACAGCAACAACAAGAAAAACAGGGCCATTAGAAATGTCAAACAAATATGTAACTATATGTACGCATAGGCTACATTGAACATTGGGCTTGACTGTATTCGACACTAATGATCCTATGTCATTTGACAATAACAGTGACATAGTAGGTCTTTTATGCTCTTGATAAATCAAAATGCCAATACACCCCTCCTAAGAATGCATTCATGTTTGTGGTATGTAGCATGACAGACAATGGCAGACAAAAGGGGGGGGGGATTAAAATGGAAGGACTGTGAGTGTACCGGTATAGCTCATGGCATCAATGGAATGTAGACTTGAACAGGGTGTGAGAGGGATCAGGGGGTTCATTCTATTTATTCCTAGCTGGGATTAAATATCAAGGTCATGAACAGCTTGAAAGGCTCTAGCTGCAAGCCATCTCCTTTGTAGGCCAAATTGTCATTTCACTTGTGTGAAATATGATCAGCCAGTATTAATTTGTTCTGTATAAAAAATATTTTTAAATTAAAAAAAAAAAAAAAATCATTTATTATCATACAAAATATTACCTGATTGCCTCTTCTTTTATCTACAAGCTTATATACAATACATAGGGATTTTTGCCATCTGCCATTTTGAAATATACAGAATTAGATTTTTAGCATTAATTTGTATACATGTATTGAAACTCTGATTACAGTCTGTACCTGTCTCAAAGACTAATAATGCATGTACATCGGCTGATGTGAGGTACCTGGTTATAAAGCAATATTATATGGGCACTGATAATGTTATTGATTTTATTTCAAATTACTCTTCTCATCGACAAATTAACTTGATCATGGTGCAGATGAAACTCTCACAAAACTTAACAGGAAGTCTTTTTAACATTCAAAGCTACTGTATACAATAATCAACTACAGTACCGTAAATCTCCGTGTATAAGACGCACTTTTTTTACCGTCGGGAAAATTTTTATCTCAAAAGTCGGGGTGCGTCTTATACACGGAGATTTACGGTACTTCAAAAACCATGAGAAAAAAAGTGAAAATAAATAGATTTCTCATTCTCTTAAAATGATATCCTCTACATATAATGAACTTGTCACAAAATGTGTAGCTGACCACTTACTATTATGTCACAAGAGTACATTTACATGTACATGTACAGTCAGCATACAAATCATTTTCAATGCAGGTGCAATCGAGAACTCAGAGGGTACACTATTAAGCCATGCCTGCTGAATAATTCTAATCGGTCAAACTAGGATTACATCTCCTTGGTAAAAACTAATCAATGATTCTTTTTGAAAACAAGATATTAAAGCACCTCCTCCTGAATGATTAATGCCTCCCTACATGCATGCATGCTTTGGGGTCAGTGAGTGTATGGTTCTGTAATCGATGGTCATTCAAAGAGGGGCTGACCATAAGACTGCCATGTAAACAGGTCTTGTCATCTTATGAGTCATGCATGGTATAGTTCATTGTCCACCACAGTCTCATATGGGAAAATGAACAAAGAATTACTTGGCTGGACCATGGACCTTCTATTAGGTCCATGGACATGGACATTAGTCTTATTTCAGGTTTTCTTGTATGATTCAGGGTTTGTAAAGCGAAATAAATAGTCATACATGTACAGGCTGTAGATAAATTCATAATACGCAGCACCTACATACCAGTACAGTGTATATGCATTACAAATTGTGCCATGCAGTTTTCTCCCACATTTTATCCCAAAACATCCTATGAGATGTTCTTGTGAAATGATCTGCCATGTGACACTGAATTTAGGGTTTTAATACTCAATGGAAAAAATATGAACATGCGTCTTCAATGAATTTTGTTTATAATCATATGTACAAGTAATCAAGTAACCCGGGGGAGGGGGGGGGTGGGGTTCTCAGATTTGGTTTGAAAGGGGGTGTGCGCTAAAGCCTCGAAACCCCTACCCATTATTAGGGGTCATTAAAGGACATTTTTCTTGAAAAAAAACCAATTTTTCACCATTTTCAGGTGTTTTTCAGAAAATTTTGCAAAACACCCCCCCAAAAAACAAACCCATTTTTAATGGAATTTTTGTTAAAAGTGGCAAACATGTTTAGGGATTTTGTGTGAAAGAGTGACCCATTGGAGAGGCACACCCCGTATGTTCTAATACCGGTACCCCCTCCCCCGGGCAAGTAACCCATTTATCATAAACCATGCTAGTGACTTGGTAATTCAGTGAATTCTGTATAAACCTGTACTTGTCATGAAAAAGCTTAAACCCATTTACTATTCTATATCAAAAACCATAGCTGCACATTTATGTTAATGAATTGTTTAGCAATGAATATGATCTAACATTCTTTTTATCCAGAAGTATCATTCATAGCTTTGAAGGACTTTAGCTTAATTTAAAACTAATCGGTGGAATACTAAGAAGTTTATTAGACCCCATTGAGAACCAGTGAATGGGCAACAAGTAGTTCTAAAAAGACAAGAAAGGAGAAACCTGCCCCCTTTTGTCATGCAAATGAAAAGATCAAAGGAAAAGTTGAGGGAAAGGTCTGGCTGCATTGTCCTGTTGAAGAAAAGGTTTATAGCAAGGCGAGCAGAGGAGATGTTGGGGGCATTGAGAGTATGTGGTGTGTGCCCTTTTGTTTGGTGAGAAAACTTGGTGTATACATAATGAGAATGAACGAATGAATGGAAGTTTGTGGAAGAAGGGTAAAGTTTGAGCAGGAAGCTGTAATAAATGGAGACTCCGTCTTGAAAGAATTTTTAGAGTAAAAGATATTCAAGATTAACTTGGCTCAACAAAAAGAAATGGAATCCTCTCCAGTCATCAAATCCATCTACAGCTGTCC